>JAPKID020003953.1:0-11990 GCA_026931265.2 Tropidonophis doriae
ATAACCTTGTAGCGCACCCGGAAGGCCACAGGTAGCCAGTGCAGCTCGCGCAGGAGAGGTGTTACATGTGAGTGCCGTGGGGCACCCAAAATATGTATTTAAGTTGTCACTACTACACTGAATTTAATTTAGCTATGATTTCAAGCTGGTTTGTTTCAAAACCAGCCTTTAGCCCCTTGGGTTTGCAAGCCAAATTTAGCCTGAAAGCAACTCCCTTAGTACCACCTGTATACTCACCTTCAATCCCTCCCATTGTGGCTTTAAAGTGTCTTGCAGTTACTTTTACTTCTGCTACTTCTGAATCCTAGAAAATACCACCAGTAGGAAATAGGACTGCTCATAAAATCTGGAGCACTGCAGCAATTTGAGGGGGGAAAAACAGATTGTACTGTCCTGCTAATTGGATGGACTGGGCTTCTGAAAATAGATGGTGTCATAAGATCAAACCGGTTCAGAACTGATTCCCAAACGGTGCAAGTCTTTATTGTGGAATTGGTCTAAAAATAAACCCGTATATGCCTTCTGATTGGGCAGGGTGGAGGGAGACTGCATTTATACCTGTGAAGACAGTCTTTGCTTTTAGCTGGCATTTGACTCCTCCTATATGCTGATGAATATAATTTGCCTACTTATTCAGTTAAAATCTTTTGGGGTGTGGCTAGTAATTTGCGAACAGTATACCTAAATACGATCCAGGTTATTAGAGAAGGTGAAGTTTACCATTCGATGATTGAACAAACTGGGATAACGAGTGCTCTAAAATGAGCAGGTCTGGGAACAGGAAACAGGGTTCTATTAGGTTTCGGTCAGGATTTCTCCATAGCCAGTGAGGAGGGGGAACAGAATTCTTAACTACCTACAATAGATAAAATTCTTCCCAACTACACAAAGCCATATTCAGTAACTCACCTATCTGTATTATGGCTAGGTAAACTAAGTAAAATACATATTTTTCTCAGTTGTAGGATGCAAGAAAGCAAATCTATCCTTGTGTTGGCTCAGTCCATAGAATAGATGGAATTCAAGCAAGTTTGGAGCTTAGTCCATATTTTTATTTAGGTCTATAGAAATATTTGGTGCTTTGCATAGCTTCGGTTCTCTTTGAATTAGAAAATATGCTGCTTTTTCTGCATGACTGCTTCATCAGGTGTCCCTGGATGGCAAAAAATAAAATATTGCTATGAGCAGATTGATTTCAGCAGGCAAGTCAGTTTGGCTTCTTTATATTCATCTTTAAATTCATTAGTTGCATACAGTAGTAAGGCATATTACTTCTGCATTTAAGATGCATGGCAGATAACATGGTCTAATGTTCTCATTTAGCAGCTCCAGAATTTACATAGTAAGCAGGAAAGGGCAAGTGGGTGGAAATTTTGCTGTAGTGTTCAAAAGCATGCAACCGTGATTTTAACAGTATTGATTTTATATTTCTCCTGACCCATTTTCCAATAAGAATATTTATTTTTTTGCGTCAGATATTTTTTAACCAAACTCTCCACAACTTGCAACAAGACTCTGTAGGTGAGGGATACTGAGTTCTGGAATGCCACAAAATTTGGAAAGCTCGTAAATTTCCCACCCTTCCTTTAGTTTGTAGATTTCCAGACCAAGAAAGTATTGTTGTAATAATAAGTAATGCATTAGGTCTCCAATTGTAGAACAAGTTCTTTGGTAGGCAGATGTTTTCAATTGCTAATGTTTCTTTTTTGGAGCATACACTCCTACTCTCTTTAAACGAAGAACTTAATTTTCCTTAATAAGTCATAGTTCAGTTATCTGCTTTTAGTAGATGAGAGATGTAAGTCAATTGGGAACAATGTGGTCCTTCCTGGATCAGTTATGGCTTACATACACAAAATACAGACTATTCAGAGCTAGCTATTCTGTGCTAGTTTTGTGGGCATAATTGGTATTCTTAGAATAAATTTTGAGAACTCATTATCCCAGATCATACTGTCTTAAATGGTACAGCTTTTATCCAGGGATATCATTTCTATTAACTTGATTCCAGATTAAATTTAGGTCTGAAGGTTTGAGTTGTATCTTGGTGCGGCCACGTATATCAACACCATTTGTTAATGGAGATGCAGAATATACACCTTTATATAAATGTTATGGGGGACTCAAGATACACAAGAAAATAAAAGGAGATTTTTTTTCTATATTCTGAGTTAGTCTTGTTTTCTAGAGCCATATTTTTTGTTGTCAGGGTAGAAGATCAGGATCAAGTATTTAAGATGGAGTTCCTTCTTACGGGAAACCTAATAGCTTCCTTTTCATTGATATTTAGGTGCATATATATTATACATTTACATACATTATTATGTAATTATGGCTGCTTCCTGGAGAGGAAATAAGAAATATTGTCTCTGTAATGGAACCGTTCTTTCCCCCACCCCTTTATTCTTTGATTTTTTTTAAAAAAAAAGCCTTGTCTTGTTTATTTTTACTATTATTACTGAATGACTTTGTAATTCCTTTTGTAATTTATATTGTGCACTGCCTTTGTATCAAAAAAGAAAAAAATATTTAATAAATCTAAGTGATTCCCTTTGGAAAAAAATATTTGGATGCAAGAGTGCAGTGTATGGAGCATAGAGTACAATTACATATATTTAGCAGGATATTATTTCAAAGGAAGTCAACACTAATCAGTTTATCAAGGATTTGTCTTCTGTTCTGCACGCAGGGAAGGAAAGCTTTTATGTTCTACCTAATGTCAATTTTGCCATGTAAAAAAAAAAAAGAAACACCCATAAGTTACATTCAGGACAAGGCTATTTGTCCTGTACTGATTCTGATGAGGCACAAATGAGCAAAAAGGCAGGTTGCTTTTCTCAGCTTCACTTGGACATGTCTTGGATTCGTTGTGTTTCCCAGTGGTTTGAAAAGTTGTTGACAGGTAGACATGGTGTTAAAGTTTCTAATTTCTAATATTTTATGTAGTATCAGTACAATACTCTGAAGAAACAGTGTGACTGTATTTTCAAGTCCTTGCCATGTCTTCCAGTATCTTGACAGTTGCGCAAAGCTGCAATGCTATGCATATTTATGTTGGAATATTCACTCAGTGGAATAGGTAGGCATATGCAAGATTGCATAGCAAAATCCAATATTTTTTTAAGATGCAGTCCTCTTCTCAAGGTCATAATGTAGAATTTGCTACACTATGACAAAGAAGTGACAAAGGTCGTAATAGTAGAATTTAAAAAGTGCAAAATTCTTACCACAAAACCAATCGGTTACAGAATTTTGTTAAAAGATGCATGCAGGTATAGAAACCACTCCTTTAAATGTGCGTATGTTTCAGAGAAAGTAAACCAATTAAATGTCCTTCCATGGACAAAGTAAGTTCTTTAGTGACATTCAAATTCAACCATATCAGTTTCTCAATTAATATATTTCTTACCCCTAATTAATTTCTAAGGCAGTTAGTTGATCCAAATATTTTCTCTAAAACAGTTCCCCTAATTACCCTTGACTCATTAATCATCACACCATCCAATAAAATTAAACATGCATTCAATCTTGAATAGCACATGGCTGCCAATTTCCCTTGGTTGGTGGGGGAATGATGTTGGAAATGATTATGAGTGCAGATGATTGATAGGTCATCAATTTTCTGTCTTGCCTTCTATTCCTTGGGGGGCGGGGGGAAACCTGAAGAAAACTTTTTAACCCAAAACATTGGTGGCCCAGAATATATATCAGATATACTCTGAAAGGAATCTTTGCTTATCAACCCAAGACCCCCTCAAAAGATAAGGAAATGACTGCCCCCATTTCAGCTAATATAGATTGACCAACTAAGATTCTTTTTCTGTATAAGAAGGAAAATGAAAATAATCCTCTTTGAGATCATTGGAGCTTTCACTTGGCAGTGTGTCAACTCTGCTGAAGTCCCTTTATTTAGGTTAAAAGAAAAAAAAAGTCTCAACTCTCTCAAGCTGCTTCATGATAAATTGGTGGTGCCTTCAGTGGAATCCCCACAAAATCGTTTCATTGTTTATGACTGCACAAAGGATTCTAATAATTAACTCCCCTTTATCGTCCTGCAGTTTCCTAGAAAAGGGTACATGGATTTTACATGAAGTAGATTCAGAATTATGCCAGATTAAATAACAATTTCTGTCAGCCTTATCAGGTAGACCATACAAGATACACAACCAGATAAACTAATTTACTTTACAGTATTGTAAAGTTACATTAGCAAATCTGAAACTATAGTCTCATATCCCCCCCCTCCAATCTTTACAGACCTATAACTTAATGACGGTCCTCCTGAGCTTCTTGCTCCACACACTATGCAGTTGTGGGCTATGCTGCCTCTTATCCGACTCTTCCCTAGGTAGCATCCCTTCATCCTATCTTCCAAGGTCTTTCTCACATATTAGTACTAATTTCTGAGATGATGTGGAAACAGAAAGAAATTATCTTCAAGTTCTAGTTTCTTTGTTTCCCATTTCTCTCAATTACAATTTCTCCTGTTATACATACTATAGGACAAACTAATATCTCTGGATTATGGGTAGGTCTGTATGTCACTAAGTCAAAAACTTATTTATCTGTGTCCACTGGAATAATTGGGGTTTAGGGGTATTGGGTAATGTCCCCCCACCTACATTATGAGTAGTTTGGAGAAGTAGGGGAGAAGGCGAAGAATGGAAATATTTAGTTTGACTTTATCCTGCAAATCTGAATGTACTTTAAGATGGGTCAAGTTTACCTATGATGTACTTGTTGGGCTCATGTAATGCCTGTGGCAATAAATTGCTGAACTGCCCATAGAAAAGAAAGTTCATCTTTACAAATCTGGGATATAGATCTCCTCTGTCTTCTTCCACCAACTTCAGTTACTAGGCAAGCATGTAATTACTTGACACTCTCTTGAATGACTTGACAGATGTAGACCAGCAGTTTTGAAGATTAATGCAACTCACACAATTCTAGGATGCTTATGTATTGTACCTTGAAGGTCACCTTTTGTGTCAACAATCTCTAGGAAAAATCCCAACTTTTAATTTCACTTGGCAATCTAATATGCAAAACCTGGTAAGATATTGTGTATAAAAATTGTTTTGGATATTTTTATGTTTTAATCAGCTGCATTTGTATGTGCATAATGCACAATATGTATGTCAATGTACTTTTGTTACCTGTTGTGATTACACAAACATTTTTGTACAGGTAGTCCTTGGTTTATGATCATTTGTTCAGTATCAGTTTAAAGTTACAATGGCACTGAACAAATGATACTTACAAACATTCCTTCAATTCCAGCCATTGCAGCATTATCAAGTTTTCTGACATTCCCTGGTCAATTTGCATTCATCAGTGAAGACGTCAACGGGAAGTTGGAAGATGTGGTCTTATGAGGTCCTAATTGTTCTTGTAAGCCAAGCACTACCAGTAAAAAGTATTATTTATTATTATAAATTGAGGTTCAAATTTGCTTATTGAAATTTATGACATTTTCATAAGTTTCTAATTAAAAAGATCTCTGCCTTTTTGTTTCTTGTTCTTGCATAGTCGTAAGTTTTTGTTTTGTAAGCTAAGAAGCCCAGATTCCTTCTGCATACTGAAAGAAGACAGATCATGCAGGCTTTATAGGTGAATCTGATTCATTGCAGGACGTTAATACTCGCTGTGAGATGTGGCTTTTCTTGACAAATAGCAATTATTATTCTACGGTATGTCAGTCGTCTGGTAGGATTCGTTTATGACGTTGAATGACGCTAAAACAAAGAAAAGATATTTAGCAACATCTCCATTTTTCAGGTCAGGCTTTGTTTACTCTCTTGAATGAGAGTTCTTAATGCAAAAGTGCATGCAATAAGGACCTCTTACTTCATTTTCAACCATGCCATCAGGTGGAGGGATCATTAAATGCTTTATAATTAGATATGTTTGTCAATGCAGTGCTTTAAGAAGCTTAATTTATTACATAGTCATTCATTTTAAACAATAAACAAGGATATCTTTTTTTTTTTAGTCATGCACGTAAGCTCAAGTAAAACAGTGAGGGGGAGTAGAGCAATGGAAAGAAAAAGAAAGATCTTTGAAATGAGAAGCTATATGATGGATGTCCAGGGGAATACATGGATCTTTCCATTAAAGTCAGAGAAGCAGGGGAGAGACGGCAGCGGCAGAAAAGGAAATTCTTGGAGAACAACACAGATCACAAAACGGGAGGCAGCAGCCTCAGCCATGTGATGCACCCAGAGGCAAATTTCCAACTCGGTCAACTCAGAAGGCCTTTTAGCTGGGTGACACTGAAAGATTTTCCACAGCTGTGGCTGCCTGCTGCCAGACTGGGCCTACTTACCTGTGTGCGGTGAAAAAGGCGATCCAGAGATAAAGGAAAAAGGAATCTGAGAAAAGGTAAAATGCAACATTGCTTGGAAGAAGAAAAAAAAAACCTTACCCCCCAGGATTTGTCACAGAGAAGCTATTCATGTGCTGGTGTGTTAGAGGTAGAGATGCAATATTAGAGTTGTAAATGCAATGAGAGTATATGCTGCAGCCTCCACACAATCCAGAATTGTTAATGCATAATGTCAGGAAAATTAGACAGAGATAAGACGGGGGGACGAAGAGGCAATTTAACATGCAAACCTAGCAGGCTGATTCCTTTGCTTCAGCCTGGGGAACCTTGGCTCCATCCTGGGTGATAGTTCAAATGGGCGGTGGGGGTGTCAGCATGTCAAAGATGAAAATGTATGTTTGCTTATTAAACTATTATCCACCTCGGCTTGTTTCTTGATCTACTTCATGCTGCAACACATTGTCTGTTGTATACATTATTTTTCCGTGCAGTTGTCTTGCAGCATTGGTTTCTGAGCCAAGGAGAGCAAGCAACAATAAGCACATGATTTAATAGAAAAATTAATGTTAGAATTAGCTCTATCTGATTGGGTTGTTTTATTAGTATATTTTTATTAAACTTTTTTTTTAGAAAAGGAAAAATAAGACATACAAGGAGAAAGAACAAAGAAGCCCCAACACAGGAATTATAAAGCACAGAGTGAAAAAACAGGGAATTTACAATTTTAAAAACAGCAGATCATTCTAAAATCCTAAATAATATATGAATATCAACAGCAATAATCAGCATGATATAAGATAAAATAAGATTAACAGTTGTAGTAATTTCTGTCTGAGGAACTGAATACATTAAGAGAAAGGCAAATTTGTATGTAAAATTATATTTCAAAAGAGGTTGAGTTAAATTCTATGTCAGATTTGCTTTTGAAATATGAAGCCTCGAGGTGTATTCCCCCAGTTTAATTAGCCATTCTTCTGCAGAAGAAACTATGCATTCTTTTTAATAGTTTGAGCATCATATCCTTACAACAACTATCATGTACAAAGCTTGTTCAGTATATTTCTTGGAATGCAGGTTGAGAAAATTAAATATGCTATTTTGTTGACTAACAATTATTCCTTGGGATGATACAACATTCTACACTGTAATCAATAAATCATATTAACATAATGTGGATATTATGTTTTTCTAGTTAGCTTAGATGAAACTTTAGGATTTAATTCTGAAAGTGCCATTCTAGTGTCCTTTTTCACATTTCTTTTACTTTAAATCTCATAATCTTCCAATCAGAATGCAGGAATCAGCATGGCAATGACCAAGGGCCATGGGTAACTGAATAATGGCATGTGTAATACTTATTTTCCCCCATTGGTTAACAGTTGATTTATTATGCAGTTGACTCATATATAGCTGTCTAAATCCTATTTAAAGATAACAGATGAGATAGTCACAGGAACATTTTTGATTAATTATCAGTAAAGCAATTCTAAATTGAAATCTTGTTAGAATTCTAATAGAATTCAAGAGCAACATGAGTTAGGAACTTTTTCATTTTGACAAAAATATCCCTGTCTCTCTTTTAATATCCATAACTGTGTTAATTAAGGAGGATTCTGACCAGTTCTTGTTTTTTTTATTGTCTTCTCAGCATCTGCAGGGTTTATATAAAAAGGCACAACATATTTTTATTACAGTTTATGTATTTTGATGAAAAGGCCAGCCAGAAACTAGAAAAAAAACATAGCTGAGTTTAAAGGGGAAAATGTGCCTAGCAGAAATGATTTATAAAAGCTGCATAAAAATACAGGGAGTGTCCCTGATAATATGAACATTTTGGATTAACTGTTACAGTTGATCAGATTTAAGTCAGGATAGGTATAAGAACCCAGGTCATATCTCATTATTAGTGATTTTGGTGGTGATATCTTTATGGCTATTTTTAAGGCTAGAATAGATGGTCCCCAGTTCAATTAAACTCTCTTTAAAAACATTTGATGAATGTGATTCTTTTAGACTGGATTGTGAAATTCTTTTGATAAGTTCTGATCTTTGTTCAGATAGAAATTGTTGATTCTCTGTATGGATTTTCTAAATATGGTAAGAAAGGGGAATTTTCATATCTACACAGATTATTTAGTAATCTGATTTGGAATGTCTTTGCAAATATTGAATATAAAATGTATCTCTTTTGTGTACCTCAGTGAATCTATTCTCCCATTTACATATAATTTGCTGAGAAAATCTAGTGCTCCTTTCTAGTAAAAATGTGAAGTGTGGTAGTTGTTCATAGATAAATAGAGTTAGTCCTCGATTTACAATTGTTCATTTAATGACTGTTCGAAGTTATAACGGCATTTTAAAACATGGTTTTTTTCCCACACTTATGACAACTGCATCATCCTTATGATCACGTGACTGATATTCGGATGCTTCGCAACTACCTCACATTTATGGTGGTTGCAGTGTCCTGGTGTCATTTGATCAGCTTTTGCCACCTTCTGACAAACAAAGTCAATGGGGAAATCAGACTCATTTAACAACCATGTTACTAATTTAACAACTGCAGTGATTCAGTTAACAAATGTGACAGGAAAAGTTGAAAAGTGGGGGAAAATTCACTTAACAAATTTCTCACTTAGCAACATAAATGTTGGGCTCAATTGTCATAGATCAAGGACTACCTGTATCTAGAAACACTCACTCACCCCCCCCCCCCCACACATGAGCAGATTCAAAAACTGAAGACATGGTGGCTGCATTAGTAATACAAAAGGGAGAACTTTATATGTACGTCTCCATTTTTGAAAGCTCCCTTTCAAAGGCCTTACACTTCCCTAGAGTCTCCTAATTGTGGCTGGCATGATCAGAAGGCAGATGTGATAATAATGGAACTCTGATGTCACACAGATACATTAAAGGTAAAGGTAAAGATTCCCCTCGCACATACGTGCTAGTCATTCCCGACTCTAGGAGGCTGTGCTCATCTCTGTTTCAAAGCTGAAGAGCCAGCACTGTCTGAAGATGTGTCTGTGGTCATGTGGCTTGCATGACTAAATGCTGAAGGCTCATGGAATGCTGTTACCTTCCCATCAAAGGAGGTCCCTATTTTACTACATTTTTACGTGCTTTCGAACTGATAGGTTGGCAGAAGCTGGGACAAGTACTGGGAGCTCACTCCGTTTCTGATTGACAAGCTCAGCGTCTTAGCCACTGAGCCACCATGTTCTTTTGACAGATACATTAGGAACACATAGAGTGCAGATGTTATTGGCATAGACCTGTAAGTGAGATTGCCACAGTTATTGCCTCAACACTATGAAAGCTTGTTTGAAGGGTGGTATTCCTTACATGCATATATTTTCTTTACCATGGGTCCTGTGACAAACTTGCATGGTGACATTGCTCTTCCATAGTGCTAATTTTTATGAGGTTTCTGTGATTTTTGCCTTGTATGCTTCATGAATCCAACATTATGGTTTGCTTAATAAACTATTGTCAAACAATGGTGTCTATGTGACTTAACAGTAGCTTTTATATTTAGATATAAGTAACCTCCTTGAACAATTCAGCTTTATTCATTTTAATATTGTAAGAAAATTGAATGTCAATTTTTTATGCATTATCTTTTAGAATATCTTTATATCACCCTAACCACTGGTATCGATTTCAGAGGAGTATAGTATTGAATTCATCAAAAGTGATTGAGTAATCCTTAAGAAATTTTTCTTTTTGTCTTATATATGTTTCTTATGTATATATGTATATGTGAAAGCTAGTTTGGTGTAGTTCTTAAGGTATCAGACAGGATACCTTGAGTGCTAGTCCTGCCTTAGGCACAAAGCTAGCTGGGTGACCTTGGGCCAGTCACTTTCTCTCAGCCCTAGGAAGAAAGCAATGCAATCCACTTCTGAAAAACCTGGCCAAGTTGCAGGGATTTGTTCAGACATTCTCAAAGAATTGAACATCATTGAATAGAAGGAAAAAAGTATAATAATATGTATCCACACACATACACACATATGACTTTTCTCTGAAAATACTGTACATTATCTAACAATTGCCTAATTGTTAGCTTTTGAAAGAAACCTTTTTATAGGGGCGTGGAAGAATACTTTTTATAGGGGAGTGGAAGAGCCGTATCAGCAGTAGATGTCACACTAGAACAAAGTAACTCTTTGTTACATTTTGTGTTGTTGACTTTTTTAATGTAGATTCAATCTCTGATTAGTGGTTTGGAAGTGAAAATAATAGGTTGTCCATATTTACCCAACAGTTATGACATTTGTGTAAATGCTTTTTGAGGTCACTGTGTTTACCAGTTCCTTGTACTAAAGTTTTTCATCAAGCCTTCAATTTTAGCTGGAGCCCATGACCATTTGGGAAAAATTAATATGCTGCAATGGAGCATATTTCTTTCATAAACGTTATGAGGTAATTATTTTTCTATATTATTTTTAATGTTAGGTACCGTATTTCCAGTGACCATGAAAGCTAAATGCACCATAGTAGCTGTCTTTGTAACTGAACTATGACTTAATTAGACAAGTTGGTTAGAGGATCATTTGCAGTTATGTTAAAGTAAAATTTTTGAAGTGTCATCAAAACGGTGATAAAGGGGGAAAGAAGAGGTACCTATCAAAGAGATCAATTCCTCTGTGAGCTTCTGAATCTTCCCACCACTCGACTGTAGAGCAGTCAGAATGAAAAGTCCTTTCAGCTACTGGCATGTTTTTAGGTCAAGCTGAATTTTCTTTGCAGTTCCTTTCTAACAGTCCAGTTCTATGGGGTATATTCTGAAGTACACTGGTGCTTTTATCATGTCAAAATGTATTTACTCAAGTAGTGCTACAGCAAGACAATAAGCTCTTGTCATGAGGATAATAAAAACAGATGAAAGCTTTTGAAGTTGGCTGGTCGTACAGGTAAACCTGTACTAGCTGTAATGTTATCTCTGTGCTTCAAAATAATGCACATAATCTAAAAGCCCTCCACTGTCAGAAGAATCATGAAAGTCCCCAACCTCTAAAAGTAGTTAACATTAGCATATTTGAATGTAGATTTAATTGAGTTCATCATAGCTTATTCCCAGTTGTGTGGGTTTCCTCTTTCTCTTAACACTTTACTTCTCGGAAAAGAGTCCCTGAGCAGGTCTTGTTTTGGTTATGGTTAGGGGAGTAGAGGGCACAAAAAATAGAGTGGGGGGGGGGGAAACCTTTTTTAGGCAGCTTCCACTTTGATGGAGACCAGTTGGGAGGACAGTTTCCTTTGCAATTGACAAATTCTCTCCCTTCCCCTCCCATTGGTAACAGAAGCTGTTTAAAAGAGACTGTTCTTCTCTTAGTCTCTCTTTTGCAAAGAATGGATTGTGTATTCAAAGCCTAGCACTGTACTTTGGGGGGACATGCATTTTCTTTTCTTTTCTTTTTTTTAAAGGGTTGGCCAACTCTATTAAAGAGGGGGAAAACTCTTCCCTTCCTAAATTCTCTTCCCTTGAGAAATAATTTTAATATAGCTGTGTTATGGTTGCTAGCTAGTTCCTTTTTTGTTTAATATCCCCTCACCTGTTCCCTTCTATTTGTCTGTTGCATTCCCAGGCTCATTATGACACCTAAAGAGAGAGAGAGAAAATTGTGTGTGGAGCAAATAGATTTCATTTGTATTATTG
>JAPKID020003954.1:0-11990 GCA_026931265.2 Tropidonophis doriae
ACTAACTGCAACCTTTGAGTGCACCTCAAGGGGAGCCCCATGTAGAGAGTGTTACAGTAGTCCAGCCGGGATGTCACGAGTGCTTGAGTGACTGTGCGAAGGGCGGCCCGGTGCAGTAAGGGGTGTAATTGGCGCACCAAGCGTACCTGGTGAAATGCCCCCCTGGCCACGGCTGCCACATGATCGTCCATGGACAGCCGGGAATCCAGGAGGACACCCAAATTGAGCGCCCTCTCCACGAGGGCCAATAGTTCACCCCCAATGGCCAGAGTTGGACTTATCTGGCTGAACCGGGGCACCGGAAACCACAGTCACTCGGTCTTGGATGGATTGAGCTTGAGTTTCTTACTACCCATCCAGACCCGTACGGCTTCCAAGCACTGGGACATCACCTCGAAGGCATCGTTGGGATGGTTTGGGGTAGATATGTACAACAGAAGTATCCTTAATTCAAAGCAAGGGAAACAGCACTAGGTCATGGAAAAAAACTTCCACCAGTAATGTTACACTGAACAATTAATCAGCGGAACAAGTTTTCTTCAGAAGTTGTGAATACTTCAACACTGGGTGTATTTTTAAATGGGATTGGACAACTATTTGTTTTAAATGGTGTGGGATAGCCTGCATAACCTAGGGGTTGGGCTAGAAGACCTCCAAAGTCCCTTACAACTCTGTTATTCTGTTAAACTCCAAATTGAAATTGATGTGAGTGTCTATGTGCCAGGAATAAAGTCATGCTTTGAATACACTGCACAAGACATGAATTCCACTTCTAGTTCTTGAATTTAGTCTTGTATGCCACTGATCTTACACAAAAACAGAACTGTGGTGTGAATCATGTTGTTGCATACTTACACTCTTAATAATAGATGAAACATGATACATGACATCATGTGAATGGATTTCCTTTCCTTTCGAATCTGGTACTTTTAATGAAACTCTTCATATTGTCTAAGACAGGCAACCTTTACATGCACATCGATTGTACTTCATAGACATGAACTTTGAAAAAGGATGCTGAACGAAAACTGATTTATTCTTTTTTATCATCCATAGTCCCAGATGTTACTGCTGCTGTGGCTGCTGTGGCTGCTATTGCTGCTTCTCATTTCAGGGTGCTTTTTTTTCCAGATATGATTTTGGGGAACATGTAGAAGAGGGTTGTGTTCTTATTTCACTTAAAACTGTTGAGTAATTGTATAATTAGTATGTAACAATGGCAACAGTATTTAAGCTATATGGCTACCAGATTTATTAAAGGCATGCTGTAGGTGGATATGGCTTAGCAAATGATCTATTGTATTTTTACCACCTGTCAATCTGAAGGGAGTTTGGGAAAATGCCCTTAGTACACTAATATAAGTTTTAAATTCCTTTAGTAAAATGTTCTTCAGGTTGCACTCAACTTTTACTGACTTCATATATTTCTGTATGTAGTTTGTTTTCTTCCTGGGTTTTTCAGTCCTTCAGTCTGATTTACAGCTCTGGTCTGCCATTTAAGTACTTATGACCCTGCTTAGCTTCAAATCCAGAGTCTGGCACTTCTACTTAGGAAATTGTTTTCTTTTTTTCATCTGTTTATATTCACTCCTATAAACTCTTTACTCATTTTGTAAAGGGTGCAGTGGCTCAGTGGTTAAAGATACTGAGCTTGTTAGCTGGAAAGCTGATGGGCTGAGCCCCTATTACTTGTCCAGCCCACCTAGCTCCAGCCCACCTAGCAGTTCAAAAGTATGCAAATGTGAGTAGATAAATAGGTACCACTGTGGTGGGACGGCATGAGTGTTCCATGCCCTTTGACTTACAGTCATGCTAGCCACATGACAATAGAAATGTCTTCAGACAATGCTAAGAAGTAGAAAAGAGCACTACCTCCTAGCATTAGAAATGACTGAAAAGGGGAGAACCTTTACCTTTTGTAATGTAAGTATTCATGCAGAACTCTTGATCTGAAATTTTAATACATTTTTTTAAAAAATACAGGCGATTAAGATGCTAGTGTTAGGGCTTTAGAACAATGGACCATTTAAAATTGGTTAGTTTAAATAGTTTATGAAAAATGTGACCTATGAAGACCCACAACATTGTTAAGTCAGCTCAATGGTGCTAATCACATTTTGAAACCCTTACAACAATCACATTGTTTTAGTTTGAACTCAAATACCATTTGAAATCCATTTGATAATTCTGAACATGACATGTGGCTCTGAAATAGTATTGGCTCAGTACTAGGTTTCTGTATTAACATTTTCTTGTTAGTTATTTTAGTACAATGTTTGGAAAATATTTCAGTATAAAGTACAATATAGTTGAGCCATTCAGGCACAAAAATGATTTCTTATTCAAACAGAAAAGTAGCTAACCAGAAAATATAAAACTGATACCTTTCTAAATTCAAATTAAACTCCTTAAACATATAGTACAATTGACCTCAATGCAAATGAGGTGTAACTTGAAACTTCTCTCACAACATTCTTAGTGATCTGAATGGGACTTTCTTCAATCAAGTACCACAACATTCTGGATATATTCTCTATCTTCAACTAGCAGAAGATGTAGAAGGCCAAACAGGAACATAGGAAGTATCTTTTATCAGGATAAACTTTGGCTAACTAACTGCTACTGACTGACACTGGTTCTCTAGAGTCTATATAGGAAAATTTCCAAACCTTACTTGAGAATATCAAAAGATATTTTATGCAAGAACTGTTTGATACTTTCTTGATTAAAAGCCATGAAAAGTTTTCATCAGAAGGATTACAGATTACAGAGTTTGCACAAACATATAAGTTATGAAGATATGAGAGAATGGGAAGGAAGGAAAAATATGTTCTCTAATTAAGTGAAGAATGGAATTCCTGAAGGTTTTGAGATGAATAAATCTTTGCCTTAACCATTTTTAGGCTCACAGTTGTTTTACAGAAGAGTTCAGAGATCAAATCTCACAAATTATAATATTCATAGATAAAAGTGAGAGCATTCATGTCTTAACCTCCTTTTATGTTTTATAATTAATCTTATATTCAGAGCAATGCAGGATCAATGTAACACAACCAATAAACATTTGTGTAGCAGGAACATTGTTTTTTTCTTTAAAAAAAGACAAGCATTATATACTATTATATTGTTTATTATATAAAATTGGCTTCTTCATTAGCTTTTTTTGTAGGAAGCTGACTGGGAATGTTTGAAATGAAAATCATGTGATTGCAGCTGATTGTAGCAATATCATGGCAAAGCAGAATTGAAAGCCACAACTTTGCCAAATTTCAATCCTGCTGGAGTCACAGGTCCAGGATTTTGGATGCATTCTGCAAGTTATCCCATTTGAAGTATGATGATCCATAAACTGTTTCCCTATGAGATACCATTTCCCATGTGAGATATTTGCTTACAACCCAAAGTCCTTATATTTTTTTCTACCCGTGTTATAGTACTTTCATGTATATTTAATCATCAAACTTCTACATCATTTGGTGGGGAATGAAAGGATTAATATTCCTTGCAGACAGCCATCTGCAAGCAATAGAAATTCTTCTATTCCCCACCATCCAGTCAGAGCTAACGAAGCTTCTTAGATAAGATGTGAAATGTCTTCAAAAGAAAAAACAAGGAAGTCCAGTTGCCTCCTGAAAAAGCACCTTTGGAACAATCATCACCTGGATGACTGAGAATGTCTACAGATCTGGTTTTTCTCTTGAAGCAAATGCATACTATTCTGAAAAGAAAGTATGGTTTTAGTTGCCCTTTGCCAAGGGCAGATCACTTCCTAGTTCAGATAAAATTGACAGAGTCCTGACACCTCTGTTGGGTGAATGGACTAATTAGGATTGTCTGCTCTATACATCTTAGGGATCTAGGCAATTTTTGGTTGGTCCCAATTATCTTACTGGCAATTGAATCACTGGTTGCTTGCCATTAATAGGACAAGTCCAGATATTTGACATGGTCAATAACTGGTAGAAGACATCAAAAAGTGAACTTAATGAACACAGATATGAGTTAGGTTTGAGCCTACATTCTTCAGCACCAGAGAAGTTTTATCCATTAATAGACAAATGGGGAAGAAGTGGATTAATATGGAACAAGGAGAAAATCATGTTTTATTCTGGCCTTGTGAATGACACTTGTAAATTAGTGACTTAGTTACAATTTGAAGTGAGAGTGAGATTGCACAATTCTCAATTAGCATCAATGCCACAGGTTTCTGCTTGCTACTATACGTAGAGCTTCCTTGCTATATCAAAATAAAAGTTTTTGGGAATGAGTTACTGGTAACACAGTGAAATGATTATGCAAGTGGCAATTTAAAACTACAGGTTCTCTGGCCATGCTTTTCTTTGTTTCTCTTGTGCCCTTTTTTCTTTTCTTCTTTGTCTTTTGGTCTCACTACAAATTTGCAGGCGATGAAAGAAACTGTCACTCTCTTATAAAAGAATAGGCCAACTTAACTGATTGGAGAAAATTACATGAAGTTTTTGTTTAATCAAAATCTCTGTCTGATTTTCTAGGCCAGATGTTAAATGTTTTTCACTGATGTCAATATTGAGGTAATCAGTAAGCCAATTCCAAGTATAAGTGAGACTGTAATAATATTTTACTTCAATGTTACTGAAATTCCTTTTTCTTTGGCTTAACAGGGCAATATAATTACCCAACCTATTACTTTGAAATTTGTGAAATATTTTTATATGTGGTCAACTGCTACTGTATATACATAGAGTTGGGAAGCTGTACCATACTTTCACATGTATAATTACATAACTTTCACAATATTCACTTTGGGGATAAGCAGTATTCTCTTGAGGTAAATATTGTTGTAGAAAAACACCAACTATAGTACCTCTCCATGCCTTTCTGTCCCTGTAAATGAACTTCACTTCCACCATTTTGATTCACACTTTACATTTTGTCTTTGAAAGTTTTCACTCTTCTCTTTCTGAGATTCTCATCAGTTCCATCATTTATTAGTCTTCTGACTTCTAATGATTCTTTCACTCTTTATATATTTACCTTGCAATTTGGTCCTTGGTCCTTTGGTGTCAAAACACTGAATGTATTTTGTAGCTGAACAATCAATCAATCAATCAATCAATCAATCAGAATAGAGCTAGAAGGGAACTTGGAGGTCTTCTAGTCCAACTGCTTGCGCCAGCAGGAGACCCTATACTCTTTTAGGGAAGACACTGTCTAGTCTTTTGTTAAAAACCTACAATGATGAAGCACCCAAAACTTCGGATGGCAAGCTGTTTCGCTGATTAATTGTCCTCACAGGTTGCTTCTTGCTTTGGTTAATTCCCATCTTGTCCTGCCTTCTTGTGCTTTGGAAAATAAGTTGACCCCCTCCTCTTTGTGGCAAACTCTCAAATATTGGAATACTGCTATCTTGTCCCCCTAATCCTTCTTTTCTCCAGACTAGACAAACCCAAATCCTGCGACCATTCTTCATATGTTTTAGTCTTCAGGCCTTTAACCATCTTAGTTGCTCTTCTTTGCACTTTTTCAAAGTTTCAACATCTTTTTTGTATTGTGGTGACCAAAATTAGATGCAGTATTCCAGGTGTGACCTTACTAAGGCTTTATAAAGCAGTATTAATACTTCACGTGAGTTTGATTCTATGCCTCTGTTCTGTTTCAGAGCTGGTATGAAGGCAGTGGTAATTGGGTTTGTAATGTTGTTTCTAGACTAGAAATCATGGCTTGCACAGAAAAGTATAAGCTTAGTTTGAAAAAAATGAGCTTTGGTTGTCCTTGAGGTTTAATGCCCTAAAAGTAGCAACAGGAATCCTTACCATTAACAGGGAATTCTAAACATGGCACAGGTGCATTTAAGACTGGTAATCAAGCCTCCACCTCCTTTTTACTAAATGTTGTACAGATGTATATGTGGTATGTACATATAAATGCTGTTACAAAATTTTCCACTTTAAAACATTTACATTTAATTTTAAGTGTAATTTCATTTTAGTATTATTAATCTATTTTATGTTTATCTTCACTGCTGAAGCATACACCGGCAATTTAAAAAGGGGAGAATTCACTTGAAAAAGAAAAAAAAGGACTGTGGTAGAGAGTCGCTTTATTATTTCAAGAACCAAAGTTAAATATTTACGAGATTATTAAACTATTGAACAAATGATCAGTGATTAAAACAAAAGGAATAAAGTCCTTAACTTTTAATTCAGTCATGATTAAAATGCTTAGCTACCTACAACATAACTCTAGCAAGAGAGATATACATGAGTGATTAAATATTTATTAACTATCACTAATATCCTAAAATCAAAGAATGATAGTTTTACCGTACTATCCAGAAGGCCCATAAGATTTTTTTAAAAGGAAAAGCATGGCAAACAATAAAGATGTTCAGGCAGAATTTGGCCACTTTCCTGGAGATTATTTCTGAAGACTCTCCTAGATGGCTTCATCCTTCCATCCTTCCAAGGTTGGTAAAATGAGGATCCAGATTGTTGGGGCCAATATGCTGACTCTGTAAACCATTTAGGGATATAAAAGACTGTGAAGTGGTATATACCGGCATGTCTAAGTGCTATTGGTATTCCTAGAAGGAGAATAATAAAATCAGCATTTGCTTTGTTGTGACTATTTAAAATGATCCAATGATGTTTATATGTTAATTTCATCAAAGGAAGCATGGATATGTGTTATTGATTCATTTGGCTCTAAGGGAAACAAGAATAAATGGTCTTGTATTGGTGTGCCATTGCATTTTCCTTCCAGAAGAATCTGGTGAATGTAATGGCTCTTTTGTATTCTGAGCATAAAATGTTGGTAAAGGTATGTCCCAAAAGTGCTTTTTCAAAAGGCAACTGGACTTTTGAGAAGTGGAAGCTGTGCTTTCTGCAGGATGTTTTCTGCTCTGCAGGATATTTTCTTAGGTCCAGTTACCTTTTGGGGAAAAAACCACCTTTGGGGCAACCATAACCTGCATAACTGAGAATTTCCATAGATATTGGTAAATATATTTGACTATCATGAACCGTCTCCCTAGCATGAATAATTTCAAGATTTTGGGAGGAAAGCTTAGATCCTTTTAAAAATCAAATTCAGGAATCCACAAATTTATACCCAGCAGAACTTTCACTTGGGCAATCAAGACCAGATAGTGATGGGAAGTCCACAGAGTCTTAGGTTGGACTTAATTTCAATTAGCTACGAGAAAGTGAAATTACATTGTTCATAACAACTAAAGAACTTTATGGACCCAATATCTCACATATTGAAGTTTGATTCAGGTCTCTGATGAACTCGGGACAGGCTCCATTCTTAATAAGGAATTGGCTACAGGCCCATACATTATGTGGACCCTTTCAAAATATTGAAGAATTTTTTTTCTAAAGGAGTCTATTGTGATAATGGCAGGCTTGTGAGCCAAAGAGTATATAAATAATTAGTTTTGCCCTGAAGATTATAATAGTTGCCATTATATGCTTACTGCCATTGGGGAAGGCAGAAGAATATTGATGGATAACAGGCGATTGTCAGTCATGAATCAGATGACCATAAATCAACAGATCATAAAAATCAGACAACCATTTAAATAAAAGACTTTGCTCTGTTCATGCACGGCCTCTATTATATTCCATAAGAGCTTTTGTCCTTTTTATCTTAAACCAAGAATGTCCAACGTGCAACCATAAGGCTGTTTGTGTCAGAATGACTCCAAAGTTTGCTGCCCAATTGTATTTTTAATGTGGAATTCAATTATTGTGTGATGATGGTTGTATTTAATTAAAAAGCATTGCATTAAATTCATGAAAATTTATTTTTAACTTAAATTCAGTTTGGGGTATACTTTTTACTCCACTGCAATTCATTTTCGAAGTGTTTTGGCATCTAGCATACCATTCAAAGGTCAAGTCTGCCAAGTTGCTAAAAGTTTGGGAAACCTTCAAAAGCCAGGGTAACCATTTGTTTTAGAATGAAATGAGATAATGATAGAGGCTATCATAGACAATTAAAAAGATCAATGATGAATATAAAAATATGGAAAGAGAAAGATGCCCTAATGGCATTGCTGAAATAAACATAGCTTTATGTTGGATGGAGAATATTAGGAATGCTACATAGCTCAGCTATAAACCATTTTCAACCCTGACTCCATATACACATCCCCAAAGTCTGAAGAAAATCATGTAATTCATATATTTGATAAATCATATAATTGGACAATAATTTGTTGTAGAAATATCTCAAGACCTTGGTTGACTGCCATCTACAACTTTTCTAAGCTATGCACACTATTCTATTCTTCGTCTTGTATGGAAAGAAAATGACTGACATTAGTTGGGTCACTTGCTCCTGAAATTGAAACACTCATAGGTTAATTTAGAAATATCACCATCTGCTAGACGACTTAATGTAGAATTTAAAGTAATAATTTTAAAATCCTGGCCAGAGGAAAACTAAATCATTTTAACTCATGACTGGTGCCAATTTTACTAATAACCATAGTTCCATTAGTAGTTAAGAGAATTGCCATAAGGAAGAAATGTATCTGGAAAGTTAATTTCAATCTTTTAATCCTAGTTAAAGAATGCTCAGAATTACATCTTCATTGTCAGATTAGGAGAAAATAATCTCAATAAAACATATACCATAAAAGACAAGAGGTATTTCCTTCTCTGCAAATATTTCTTGTGGTTCCTACATCATAGGAATTAAAAATGGAGTATATATCTATTTCTTTAATAGACACCACCACTGAGAAAACTTTAAAAACTTTGTTGATCAGCAATGCAAATTCTCATTCACCCCTGCTTTTTTAATTAACTTTTTAATTTTCAAATACAAAGATAGTGTTGAAGATGACTGGTGAGCTTGGGCTGAGAGATATACTGATCTAATGCCGTTCTTTGGAAATCTGCAGAGAAATGAATCTCAGGGAACAAATGAAATGATAATGGGATTTTGGTTTATCAGGGTTCAATTCCGCAAAATAAATGTTCAGTTTCATGGATTGTTTGTTGAGAAAAAGGTGTCTCTTTCTGTAATGAACAAAACTGATTGAAGCCTGGGCATTTGGAATGTACTTTTTAATAAAAACTTTATGGTGAAATTATAGTGTTTGCTAATAAAAACCTAGCTGATGGTCCCAAATGTGACTGGCCACAGCAGACTCAATACAAAGAAGGTCTCAATTTATTTTGCATTTAGTCGTTATACAAAAGAAGATATATCATTTTCTTTTCTTATGCTTGCATGTCAAACTGAACCTTCTGAAATTTTGTTTTCTTCCTAAGTATGAGTGATATATAACCCCTGTTCTTTTACATCTGATCTGCCAAGCTGGCCAGCTTTGTGTAACAAGATAATGGAGATCAAGTCGCTGTTTAGGTTTCCATGTTATATTAAGACGCAGATTCATTGAACATAATTTATTGAATAATTGGCTCAATTCACACTTTGCTTCCAGTTAAAACCAAAGAGACCATATCTTTATTTAGTACATTTATTTCAGCTAGCTTGGTTAAGTAATTTATGAATTTTTAGGAGCTGTGGTAGTGCAGTGGTTAGAATGCAGTATTGCAGGCTGCCCACATCCACCAGTGCAATCCCAACAGGCTCAAGTCTGACTCTGCCTTCCATCCTTCCAAGGTCAGTAAAATGAGGACCCAGTATCAGACTTGGAAGCCTTTTGGATTTCAGTTCTGCCACATTGACTACTGTGGGGAAATGGGAGGGATTATACAGAGTATGGGTGATATGTAGCCATAATAACATTCCTTCTCAGAAAGTCAAGGTTGCCTTGTCCCTGCACCTGGACGGATGTGGATGGGAGGAATATTCTTTTGTAGCAATGACCACGTGATAGACTTGGGACAGGGTCTTGAATTTTCAACTGGGTGGGAAAACTTGGAAGCTTTCAGATTCGGGTTTTCCCAGATGTGCCAATGTGACATCTATAATAAAATGGAACTTTGAGGAAACTCAAGCCTCAGAGTCTTCTTTTGTTGGAGATGTTACTTAGAACCCTGACACACAGATTGTTGGGGGCAATATGCTGACATTTGTTAACTGTTATAAATAAATAAATAAATAAACAAATAAACAAACAAACAAATAAATAAATAAATAAATAAATAAATAAATAAATAAAAAACTGTTCAAAGAATGCTGTAAAGCACTAAGGAGCAGAGAATAAATCTAAATCAGGGGTTTCCAAACTTGGCAATTTTAAGACTTGTGGACTTCAACTCCCAGAATTCTCGGAATTGAAGTCTACAAGTCTTAGAGTTGCTGAGTTTGGGAACCCCTGGTCTAAATGCTATTGCTATTGCTAAGGACAATTCTAAAAACAAATAGTATCCCCAAATAAGTAATAAACAGTTGCATCCTCTTTTGTTTGTTTCTAAGCATACACACAGCGTGGTTAGGAATGGCTGACCATAGAACTATATCTGCGCATGGAATATTTAACATTTAATAAAGTTAGGAAACATGAGACCCTACAGGATATATTTATAGGCCTGCAATAAAAGGTCTTATGGGACATTTAACATTAACAAAATGTATTATTACCTACATACATATTGAATGGTAAATTTGGGAAGGATTACTCAGCATGATTCCTTCTGTTTTCAGTGAAACTATGCAAATTAAAACAACCCCAATCGTTCATTTTCCAGCCTCTTTAACATAGGCAATGTTGATACATTTGATATTCTTCAAGATTCCACAAGACTCATTATTTTTGCTGGCAATTTTAAGCAATTTTAAGCAATATTGCTATGGAATTTCTGGATCCAGAGTTCTCACGTGATCAAAAAGGAGTCAGGTTCATAGGCGGATTCATGGATAGATTCATGATTCATGATTCATGATTCCCTACGAAATGGGATAGAACATATAAAACACCATTGTAGTTGAAGTTAAAAGGCAGCAGGAAGAACTGAATGAACATTAATTCTGAAGACAAAACTTTGGTTATCCCTAGATTTGTTGGAAAGCCCACCCTCTCCTATCTACATCCATTCTATCCAGGGGTGGACTTCAAAAATTTCAGCAACGGGTTCTCTGCCTGGTTGTTGGGTGGGTGTGGCCATGGTGGGCGTGGCCATGTTGGTGTGTGTGTGTGCTGTTTTTGCCTTTCCCAGGTTCTGGAGGCTTTTCTTGAACTGCCTCCCTGGGCTCCAGAGGCCTTCCAGAGGCCAGAACCAGGCCCGTTTCCAGCCTCCCAGAAGTTCCAGGAGGCCCATTTTTGCCCTCCCCAAGCCTCTGCACAGGTCCTGCACTTACCTCACATCCCAAACCAGCTGTGTGGAGATTCCTGGGAGGGGCAGCGTGGGATGGGCATGGCCAGCCAAGGGGGGGATTTGAAGGTTCTCTGAACTGGCCATAACATTAGCTATGGATTCTCCCGAACCCGGGCAAACCCGTAGCAGCCTATCCCTGATTCTATCCAGTAGTCTGGATACCTTTATCACTTGTATCTTCTGATTCTCTGCCTTTTCCCTTGTTTCCAGCCACATGATAACCCTTACCTTGGTCAAAAAGGATCTTTTTTATTGCTTTGATTAACTATGTCTGTCTTTTCATATAATATCTTTCATTGTTTGGTTTTTATCTAATTTCCTGGCAGCAATGACACCTATAACCTGCTGTATATTAGATCAGCCTAAAGAGCACAGTGTCTCAAGTGGTCGGAATGCTGTGCAGAAAGTTAGCAAGCTCACCTTCAAGACCTGAAAGCTGTCATGGGGCTGGGTTGAGCTCTGGCCCTTTACTCCAGGTACTTTGGGGGACATGAAAGGACCCCCCAATTGGGCATCCTGAGGACAACAGTGATGTCATCAGATAATCTGTTCAACTCGGAAGCACCTCGGTGCTTCTGCCTTAAGTGCAAAAAAATTAGATCAGCCTTCCCTTTCCAAATTCCACTTTTAGCACAATTGGAAAAAGGGCGTTGTACTTACCTGATACGCCTCTTCTAATAAGGGGAAGATAGCATCCATGAATGGGTTAACACA
>JAPKID020003955.1:0-11989 GCA_026931265.2 Tropidonophis doriae
GAGAGAGAGAGAGAGAGAGAGAGAGAGAGAGAGAGAGAGAGAGAGAGAGAGAGAGAGAGAGAGAGAGAGAGAGAGTTTTATATTGTGCTATCATGATGCTAGCACATCACACAAACCTCTTTGTTTCTAAGAATGACTTTTGTTTAAGAGAAGCTGCATGAGTCTTTGGTCATTCCCACATCCTAGGCTACTGTAGATGAAGGGAGTTTTCTGTGGGTGTCTTAACTCTAATCTCGCCAGGAGCTGCCTCATTGTATGTGAACACTTTGGTAGATGTCTGGCTCATTGGGAGCTTACAATTGGAGGAAAGGATGGTGGCATTACCTCGAGCATACTAGGCATTGTGCCAGTGTAACTGAGCAGATGGTGACCTCTTGGGTCATGGGACTATATTTCTGAGATAGATGGGAAAGGAAATTCTACAGTTTGCAGACCAGATGGGGAGTTCTCACAGCAACAACTAGAAGGAATGTATATACATATACGTGTGCAAGAGAATGT
This sequence comes from Tropidonophis doriae, assembly GCA_026931265.2. Classification (NCBI taxonomy): domain Eukaryota; kingdom Metazoa; phylum Chordata; class Lepidosauria; order Squamata; family Natricidae; genus Tropidonophis; species Tropidonophis doriae. Next base: position 502 of record JAPKID020003955.1, read on the forward strand.
CAAGGAAGGGTAAGAAAGCAGCATTGTCAAATTCAGTAAAAGCTAATGCTGGCTTGTGCACAAAATGTGCAAAGTTGTAAAGGTGCTTTAGATACGTCCCGATCCATCTATTAAGCAGCATGCATGCTCCTCTTCCTAAATTTAGTGTGAGGAACACAATTCAAAACAACTCTTTAAAAATGGTGACTGGACATGTTGCAACTGCACAATAGCTGTTGCCAGAATTAGCGCCATGCAGTAAGGAAATGGGGGTGGGTCAGGAGAATGATTTTCAAGAGTGCCAGAAAGCAAAAAGCAGTAGCTTACAGTGCCTAAGTACTTTAGCCTGTCTGTAAATGACATCCTTAATATATACACTTCCAAAATCTTTTCCACTAGAAAACCAATGAGAAGGATGGTACGAGATGGAATTGTTTGATAATAAGTCATCTTAGCAACCTGGCAGAAAGCAATCCAAAGGACTTGCTGAATGTTGCTAATTGTTTTCTTGATCAGGCATAAAGATGAGGAAATATATCTCTTAGTATCTTTTTTGGCAGGTGAAGGATTTTAAAAAATGAAAATGTGGGCAGTGTTTAAATTTTACCTCTCTTTTACCCATTACATCATGTTATTTTATGAAATGTGTTATATATAGCATATTGCTTATAAAAGTAGAGTATCTTCGGATAATAGTTGCCCATTTATCAGTGAAGTTTACTTTAAAATATTTTACATTTTTGTTTCGTTTTTGTTCCTTCATTTGATAAATGTTTATTCTCAAATTGTGGGCAAATGCATACTGAATGAAGTAATTTATTTTCATTCTCAGGATGCCACAAAGCAGAATAAATACTAAAAATAAACCAAAATTGAATGTTCTCTCATCTAATAAACGTTTGTTTATCTTTTACTCTCTCTTTTTTTTGTTCTGTTCATGCTACTGAATAGTAAGAAATGAATCAATTTTTGCCAGTTTAGAAAAAGTAAGTACAAAAAACAATTAATTCTGAAAACAATTAACTAGGAACATTGTAGTAAACAAAGAAGATCAAAGAGATATGAAAAGCAATAATTTTAGGGAGAAAGCAAACGAAAGAAAATAAGGGAAGATTTTAAGTCTTTACAATATACTTTTGTTAAAAACCGAAATACTATCACTATTAGCTGTTTCTATCATTTTCTAATTTCCACAGACCCTTGAAAATTGTGTTGTCACTTTTTGCAACCCTCTGACAAGCAAATTCAGTGGAAACCAGATTAATTTAACAACTGTATTACTAATTTAACAGCTGCAGTGATTCACTCAACAACTCTGGCAGGAAAGATTTAAAAAATGGGGCAAAAGTCAATTATTTTGCTTAGAAATGGGTATTTTTGGGCTCAATTGTGGTTGTAAGTCTAGGACTACCTGTACTCTGGACTGAACCTATAAGTGATATAATGGGGACATTTGATTTATACCTTGTATATCAAAAACTTTTTCTATGGGTAGCAACTCGTTTTTCCAGTCCTACCCTCAGAAAGTAAACTGCTCTGGAAAATCACTGAATGCACGGAAGCAGATCGCTTAACGAAAATACTCAGAAACCAGAAGGACTCGGATTATTACAACTGTTGGAACTTATGGTACAATTGAAATGAAACATAGAAAAGGAAACCCCAAATAGTTCTAATTATTCTCTGGTAGCTATCGGTTTAATGGATGTATACTTAGACTCGCTTGTTGCAATATATTGTCTGTGTATGTGTAATGGTAAAATTTGTTTTCTTTTTCTTTTAAAAATTTGTAAATAGAAATTTATTTTAAAAAATATTAAAAAGTTTTTAAAAAACTTTTTCTATGGAGGCACCTCACCAGAGATACCAAGAAATAGAAAAGCTGTTCATTTTGAAACCTTATGGGATGTGCTCTGTACATTTATTTACATAATCTGTCATACCACAATACAGTCTACCAAATCATGAAGTTATCTCTGTCGAGCACTCCCAAGTAAAGCAAGCATGCATAAACATCATCCATAATAGAAGGAATATTTCATACCTCTCTGAGTGAAATATTTACTTATTCTAAGAAAATCATTTCAAAGATAGATCAAGCTTTTTGAATCTTTGTGAAAGTCTTATTTCCCACAACTACTGTGTGACTGGAAAATCTTTAAATAAAAATATTATTCTTTCATACATTAGAAAACATAGTTTCTGAAATGAGTCAGAAAAGAGTTATGTGCCTCATACTTACTGATGTATTGATCTGATTAGATTGGCAATTAGCCACTTTTTAAAAATGCTACAAGAATTCTATAAACAATATATTTTATTTAGACAAAGAAAAAATCGATATCAGTTGGTTAACTTTATGATATAAAAAGCAAAGGGATATTATTATGCCATTGCTGTTACTTTAAAGGATTACCTAAAAGAACTGGGTTGAGGCAGGAGCAAAATTTGATCAGGCAATTATTTTTACCTCCATCCATTAGTCACCCAGCCATAAGCAGTTTTAGTACATTGCAAAGTGTGTATAGAATATTTGCATCTGGCTGTGAACAAATATTATTATTAAAAGACTCTTAACTAAGAGCTGATAGGTTCTGATAAAACAGAATTACCCAATTTTAATTCAAAACTCTAAAACGTAGGATGTATCTTGACATAAGTTATTCTAGATTTTATACCTGGTAATGATATTATGTGTAAATCTGTGTTGCAATTGAAAGGTAGGCTTTGTAGGCACGTGGCATTTGTAAAAAAAATATTTTGTTTTGCTTTCATCTTTCTTGTACTATGTTTATTTATATTTGTGGTTTGCTGGGATCACTATTTATGTGTTGACATAGTTAGCCACCTGGACCCTTCAGCAGCATATCCTGAAAGTAAATAAATAAAAGGTATCTGTGTGATAGGAAGTGGGTGTCTCTGGCAATATAATAAAAACATTTTCATCTGATTCAGTCAAATATGAAACAGGTGTTTTTATGCTTCCCATACGAAGAATCTTTGAAACAAATATCAAACCTTGAAGCAGCTCAAATGAAATTGGTGTACCTGTGAATCTTGAGTTGCAAAATCAACCTAAATCAAACTCTTTATATATGAATGCATCAATTCAAAATCAGGATTGATTCACGCAAATTTACAGTTCATCTCATGTGGAAACTAATCAAGGAGAGAAGCAACTTAGAACTAAGGAGAAATTTCCTTACAGTTAGAACAATTAACCAGTGGAACAGCTTGCCTCCAGAAGTTGTGAATGCCACAACCCTGGAAGTCTTTGGGAGGATATTGGATAGCCATTTGTCTGAAATGGTATAAGGTTCCTGCCTACTCAGGGGGTTGGACTAGAAGACCTACAAGGCCCCTTCCAACTCTGCTATTGTATTATTGTATTGCATTAACGTGGCTCCAAGATCAATGTGGATATTTGACCAAGGAACCTTAGGTTGCTCCCAGTTTTGTATTGGAGCCTGGGCTTCGCCTCCTGGCCCCTCTCCATGGAAAACATAGGTGCACGTGTTATCCAGGTAATTACAGCCCAGAGCAGGGCCACAGCCCTTCTCCCAACTGGTTCTTCCTTGCTTGGAGGGCTTCGGAGGGAAGATTCTGCAGAAGCCCAGGTGAGTGAGAACAAGTTCTCATCATTACGAAGTCTCCGAGGCTGTAATTGTATGTGCTGTGCGCATGCACCTATGTTTTCCAGGGCCGATGCTCCACGCCATGGAAAACATAGATGCGCACACACAGCCCATACAATTACAGCCTCGGAGAGTTCGTAATGGTGGAAAGTTGTTCTCTCTTGCCTGGGCTTCTGCAGAAGCTTCCCTCCAAAGCCCTCCAAGAAAGGAAGGACCAGTTGGGAGAGTGGCTGTAGTCCTGCTCTGGGCTGTAATTGTGCAGAGAGTGCGGGGCTATGTTTTCCATGGAGTGGGGCTGCAGCCGGAAGATGAGACAGGCAGAGAGAGGGAGAGAGAGAGAGAGAATCAGAGAGAGAGAGAATCAGAGAGAGACTGACAGACTCAAAGAGAGAGACAGAGAGAGACAGTTAGGGGAAGGGAGGGAAGGAGAGACAGACAGTGAGACACAGTGGGAGAGAAAGAGACACAGAGAGTGAGTGATTAAGTGAGTGAGTGAGAGACAGACAGACACAAACACACATAAACACACAGAGTGAGTGATTTAGTGAGAGACAGAAAGAGAAATAGACACCCAGAGTGACAGAGAGGAAGTGAGGAGAGACACACACGCAGAGATAATGAATGAGAGATAGACAGACACACACACAGAGTGACAGAGGGAAAGGGAGAGAGAGAGACAGACTCACAGAGAGAATGAATGAGAGAAAGATAGACAGACACACATACACAAACAGAAAGATAGACAGTCAGACATACACAGACAGAGTGACAGAGAGGGGGGAGGAAGGAGAGAGATACAGAGAGAGATAGAGAGAGAGACAGTGACAGAGAGATAATGGCAGAGAAAGAGAGGGAGGGAGAGACAAGGAGCCACACAGAGAGAGACAGAAAGAAAAAAAGAGAAAGAAAAAGAAAGTGGGAGAGTTGAAAGAAATAAAAAAGTAAGAAAAAGAAAGTGGGAGAGAGATGAAAGAAAGGAAGGAAGGAAGGAAGGAAGGAAGGAAGGAAGGAAGGAAGGAAGGAAGGAAGGAAGGAAGGAAGGAAGGAAGGAAAAAAAAAGGACATGACCACAATTGAGCCCCAAATTGTTAAGTGAGTTTCACCACATTTTCCAAGTTGGCCACACCCACCTGGTCACATGACCACTGAGCCACTCCCCTAAAACAGGCCACACCTTCTTTTGGCTCTCAAAAGAAATTTTAATCATTATACTGTTGATATTTGGCTCTCTTGACTAATGAGTTTGCCCACCACTGTGTTAGGCTCAAGGGAAGGAGAGAAGGAGGGGGTCTGGAGGAGGTTGACTGTGTGTGTGGGGCAATCTGGGGAGGGGAGGGCTTAGGTACTTAGGTAGAGGAATATATAGAGAGAAAGAAATACAGTAGGTAGGTAGGTAAGTAGAGGGATAGACGAGAGGGATGAATACAGCAGGTAAGTAGATAGATACAGGTATAGAGGGAGAAATATAATACCTAGATAGGTAGATAGGTAGATAGAAGGATACAGAGAAAGGGGAAAATAGAGTAGGTAGGTAGGTAGGTAGGTAGGTAGGTAGGTAGGTAGGTAGGTAGGAAGGGGGATAGAGAGAGAGGGAGATATACGGTAGGTAGGTAGGGGAATAGAGGGAGAAATACAGTAGGAAGGCAGGTAGGGGGATAGAGAGAGAGGGAGAAATACAATAGGTAGGTAGGTAGAAGGATAGAGAGGGGGGAGAAATACAGTGGGTAGTTAGGTAGAGTAAGAGAGGGAGGGGATGGAGAAGGAAGGAAAACTGAGGCAGAGAAGGAAAGGGGTCGCTGAGAGTCTATGAAGGGAAACTTTCATTTAACCAAACTTGGCCACAGCAACACGTGGTGGGTACAGCTAGTATAAAATAAAAACATACAAAAGGAAATAGGAAAAGTAGGGGAGAGGAAAGGGAAGAGAAAAGTGCAGAGAAGGGGAGAAGGAAGAAAAAGCATTCACTTGCATTCACTTCCATTTCCCCTTTGGTGCAGTAGAATAAGAAATAACATCAAACCTCAACTTTTTTGAGAAATGTTCAAGTAACATTTTTTATTGTTTCGTATCATATATTGCCTTTCAGTATTGAACACTGTGCTCTCTAGGTGTCCAAGGTATTAATGTACAAGTATACAAAAATCATCATCATCATTATGATCACACACACACACACAGACACACACACACACAGACACACACACGGTAATCTGGGGTTTATTTGAGCAGTGTTGTTTGTGGTTTGCTTTTCCTTTTTCCAGCATGTCTTTGGGAAGTAGTCAGTCTTGATGGTGGCCACCAGTCTTTCTATATGTTCTGGTATGATGGCCTGTTCTGGTTGCTCCTTGAGATTTTCCCTTTGATTTTTGTTTAAGCTTGGGTACACATCTGTAATCAGCGGTATCATTTTGCAGCACTTTCTTGGTTTATGTATCATCCACCAGTGCCATTTTTTAGAAGGTTTGCATCTGACATTGGTGATCCTGGCAATAGATAATAACATTGGTTGAATCACCGTCTCATTCAAGTGTTGCAAAACTCTGCCTGCCCCACAGACTTTTGACCCTGGAACATGCTGTTCTACACAATCATCTGATTTGATTGAATTTCTTAGAAGGTGTTGTGGCCTGCCAGCTGCCAGTGGAGCTGGCAGCAGATTTGGACAGTGAGGAGGTTGGGGAGGAACATTGGCCAGTCCTGGAGTCTAGGGAAAGCTTTGATGAGGGCTCTATATCAGAGGCAATGAGTGGGCAAGAGCCATATGCCACCTATCAGCTGCCTTCAGAGTCAGACTTCAATAAGATAGATGATCATCTAGAGCCTGTTCTCAATGTGCAGATGCACAGAGTTGGCAGACAAAGGGAACAGCTAAAGAACAGGGGTTGACTTGGAGTAAGGCCACAGAAGGAGGAGAAATGGCACCTCCAGAGGTTTGCAGATATCAGATTTTCAGCTCTCCAAGCTAGATAAGGTCTATGACTGTAAATCCTCCCTTCAAAGCCTTTTTTGATGTGAATGAGCACAATTCACAGTAAATTAATAAAAAGGGGTTTTGTCAGACCAAGGAGTATGCTTCATGCTCTTGGGAAGCCTCTTTTGAATGTACCCCATGTTTAACACTGTATGTGATGTGCATCAGAGGATTCCCAGTACCCAATTGCCTCAGTAATAATTAATAGGTCTTCCTTGTTTAAATGAAAGCTCATTGGTGTTTAATCCCCATTTCTTGTTCCCCATTCTAGTCTGCACATAAATTAAGATGACCAGTAAAGATAAATACATAATTCACATTTAATCTACATATTAAATCAGTACTGTCTATCACATACTGAAATGTCAATACACCCATTTGTCCTTTTTATTTATTTATACATTTTATGGCCCAAGCAATACATAACTTCCAGAAGGAAAAAGAGTTTCAAACTATCCAAATCTCAGGGGACAGGAGATCATAGAAGGCCTATCTAATTGCACATTGTTTTCTGGATTTCTGGTATAAGTGGATAAGTTCTCCAGCATCTCCATATCTCCCTCCCTCCCTCCCTCCCTCTGTGTCTCTGTATGTCTCTTTCTCTCATATGACAGGCAAAGAGAGATTTGCTAAAACTTTTTCTTCATGAGCTGTTGTTTATCATTCAGTTCAGGTCTCATCACAATAATAAAACACTTGGGAAGAAAGATGCACACCAATAATCCGGCACTGGAAGAAATCATGGAGAAGATCTCCACAGCCAACATATATTTCCCCCTTGTGCTTAGATAGGTTGGAATAAAGCACAGCCAAACACTGCAGAAGACCAACATGCTGAAGGTGATGAATTTGGCTTCATTGAAACTGTCAGGTAGTTTCCTAGCTAGAAAAGCAGCAGAGAAGCTAACCAGAGCAAGGAAACCCATAAAGCCCAAAACACAGTAAAACATGACAGAGTCTTCATTGCACTCCAGGATAAGTTCTTCAGGTATTGAATGTGCATCAAAAGCTGGGTATGGTGGGGAAGTTATCAGCCACACAGCACAAACACATGTTTGAACAAAGGAGCAGGATAGTAGAATAAAAGTGACCATCCTTCCTCCAACCCATTTCCTCAATTTGGAACCAGGTTTGGTGGCCATAAAAGCTAGAACTACAACAAAAGTTTTGGCCAATACACAAGAAACTGCCACAGAAAAGATGAGACCAAAAGCTGGTTGTCGAAGGAGACACACAATCTTATTGGGCTTCCCAACAAATAGAAAGACAGAAAGGAAAGAGAGAAGAAGAGAAACTAGGAGTATATAGGTGAGATTCCGATTGTTGGCTTTGACGATAGGAGTGTCTTTGTGTTTCATGAAGATTGTGATTACCAAAGTTGCCATTAAAGAAAAGCAAAGAGAAAGAACAGTCAGACTGATCCCCAAAGGTTCTTCATAGGACAAAAAGGTGATCCGCTTTGGAATGCACATAATTTTCTTGGGATTTGGATATTGATCTTCTGGACATGGAGAGCAGTCATCTATGTCTGCAATAAGAATGCAGGTGAATTGATTAATAGGAATTATGCCATCACGACTTACTGCCATTATATTTGAAAATTTCGTACCCTTCTCCTTTGATATTTTCCCCTCTGGACATAGACGGCAGTCATAGCAACAAAACAACTTCCCTTCTTTCTTGGCCTTGCTGTATCCTGTCTCACAAGGATCGTTACACAAAGATAAGGGTAATTCCTATCGATGAATGAATAAGAATATATTAAGATACAGAAAGGAAAGGAAGTTCTCGGAGAGTTACTGTTGCTATGGAATCAATAAATGAAAAATAATGTGGTGACATTATTTTGGATAAAATTGGTCAGAAATAATAATTAAATATCTACAATTATGGATATTTATGGTCTTTGGTAACCCATGTCACCACTGTCCAAAGAAATATTCTGTGATGGCTAATTAAATTTGTTTTTTCTCAATTTTGGAACTTTGAAGTCCATACATTGATGAAATCTAGAATGCTGGCTTGCAGCTATTACTTCAAAACCTCAAAAAACGTTGTCCGTAATTAACACAGAGCCAGGAAAACATAATATTCAATGGCAATTGCTGCAAAAATAATAAAATTATACTGATATTTTTCCCACCCCAGGATTTTTGTACCTGGGTTAGTCAGAGATGATGCTCTGAGACTTTCATCAATAAATATATTTAAATGAATGCAGACAAATCTAGATTTGGATACCTAACCTGATCAAAGTCTACTGGCCATGTGATGGAATCTACTGAAATATTGAAGAACTTCTCTGCTGGAACTGTGGGATCTATCACTCCGACTTTGACCCTCGCAAAGGACTGGTTTGGGAATGTGATCCAGTTGATAATATCAAATCCACCAATGAATTCTCCATTTTTATCAAAGGAGATCTTTTCACCAACACTGTTGTTGAATCTGACACTTCTCAGAAAAGAATGAACCTGAAATACATTAATATTCATACAGGAACAAAGAGAGAACAGGACAGTGGAAGGGAGAAATAATTCATATATTCAAAATATACGTATGTATTTTTGTTTAAACCAGGAGAGGGTTCCGGCAGTCTCTACTGCTGATTTGCTCATGGATGCGCCACATATATGCTTGGTACAGCTTCAGACACATGAGCAGAACAAGAAAAATTGTGCTGTACATGCACAGAAGCAAAAACATTAGATATCAGCCTGCAGTGGTAGCAGCTTCCAAAAAAGTCAACACACTTCTACACTTCATAAACAGAGGAAGAAAAAAAAAGAACATGTGAAGTGTTAAAAACACTTTATAATGCCTTGGTAAGGCCACACTTGGAATATGGCATCCAATTTAGGTTGCCACGATGTAGAAAAGATGTGGAGACTCTAGAAAGTGTGCAGAGAAGAGCAACAAAGAGGATTAAGGGACTGGAGGCTAAAACATATGACGAACGGTTGCAGGAACTGGGTATGTCTAGTATAATGTAGAACAAGAAGAAATGGGTGGAAACTAATTATTTATTAAATTAAATTTCTACCCCGCCCTTCTCCTGAAAAAGGACCCAGGGCGGCGCACAGGCAACTAAAAACAATACAAATAAATACCTTTATTATAAATTATTAAATAATACATCCATGCTAAAAACCCTTTTTTAAAACCTCTAATTAAAAAATGCGGTACTAAAACTCAGTGTTGGGGGGTTATCCTAAGAACTTCTTGATGAATGTAAAATATGAGAGTGCAAAAGTTGGCTTGAAATTCAACATTAGTAAATAAGATCATGGCATCCAGTCCAGGCCTGAAATCCTCCTGGTTTGACCAAACTGACAGGGATGATTGGCATCAGTTCCCCTGGTGGCCCTTCCCATGCCTGTCTGCTCACTCTGTCGCCACTCATTTCTTCTGGCCACTCAACCTGCTCACCCAATCTGAACATTTCTGCCTCCATTCACAGTAAAGTTTTTGCAGCCTCTTCCTTTAAGGTAGACCCAGCAGGGGGGAGGGGGCATAAAGGAGCAGCAGCTCTGGTGTGAACAGAGGGATAAACATTTGGATTCTCTCTGTTATAGAATTTAATGTTAAATGCACAGGGAGAATCCAAATGTTTCTCCCTCCGTTCACAGTGGAACTGCTGCTTGTTTCATGGTTCCCCCAGCCCCCTCTCTCACAGGGACTATCTTAAAGGGACAGGCCCTAGCAGCTCTGCTGTGATTGGAGGGAGAAATGTTTGGATTCTCTCTGCCATAGCATTCACTATGAGCCCTTCTCATGCTCATACACACATTTTTCTCCTAACAGGTTCTGTTGCCGTGACTTGTTAGTGGTGGGGACATGTGACTGAGTGGGCAGGGTCATGAGTGACATCAAGTTGGCCACTCAGTCATAGGACCCACACCACCAAGCTATGTCCATAGAACTGGTAGGGGAAAAATTGAATGCCTCCCTGATGCACTCCCATCACTTTCTGGCAAATAGAAGGAGAAGAAATGGAAGCAGTGACAGAATTATTTTGTTTGGCTCCGAAATTAAGAGACACTTGCTCCTTGGTAGGAAAGCTCTGGCAAACCTACACAGCATATTAAAAAGCAGAGACATCACCTTGCTGACAAAAGTCCGTATAGTGAACAATATATTATTGTTTTTCCGATACTAGTGTATGACTGTGAGTTAGGCCATAAATCTGAAAGATTTTGAGTTGTGGTGCTAGAAAGAAACTATTGAGAGTCCATTGGACTGCAAGGAGAGAAAAACAGTCAATCCTAAAGGAAATAAATTCTGAATGTCCTTTGGGTGATAGGTACTGAACTAAAGCTGAAATCCTTTGCTGAAGAGAGAATGAGGACTTATTGGAAAAGACCCTGATATGGGAAAGATTAAAGGCAAAAGGAGAAGTGGACAGCAGGGAATGAGAGAGTTAGAAAGTGTCATCAACACAATTAATATTAATTTGAGTGAATTCTGGAAGACAGTGGAGGACAGGGGCGCTGGGATGTGATGGTCAATGAAGTCACACAGACTCAGATCCAACTTAATGATTAAACAACAACAGAATATATAGGGCTATAAAAGTTGAATACTGTTCCTATAAAGACTCTTATACTTGTAGCCATTCCAAAATTTGATTTCAATTATTATAGTTATAATCCATGAGACTAGGGGAAAGATACTCACAAGATAAAACAAAATCTAACTAAAAAGATTGATATTTATATACTAGACAGAAAGATAAACACATAGACAGAGAGACAGACAGAAACACACACACACACATACACACACTTAGAGAAAGGAGGGGAGAAGGAGAAGTAGAGGAGAGGTACATGGATGGATGGATGGATGGATGGATGGATGGATGGATGGATGGATGGATGGATGGATGGATGGATGGATGGATAGA
>JAPKID020003956.1:0-11989 GCA_026931265.2 Tropidonophis doriae
TGATGTAAATGTAAGCAAGATGACTGAATGATCAAAATCAATGTCAAACTGGCCAAAACACTCAATTTCAGTGGGGGGTGAATAATTTTGACCACAACTGTAAGTGAGCCATTGTGAAATTAGGAGCAAGGCTACGCTGATAATCAATTGCCAGAAGATCATCAATTGTCAGAATAGTGGTTTTTTTACTGTAATAAGGAACTTAGTATACAAATATAGAGATATGGTGATTTTATACATACGTGTGCATGTTTGTGTGTATGTATAAAATCACCATATTCCTATGTTTTTACGCTATGTTTTATTACACACACATATACATATATGCATTCACATACATACATATATACATACACATACATATATGTATGTATGCATATACAGTACATGCACATACACACATGTATAATATATATATGTTACTGTATTTTCTTGAGTATAAGACGCACCTTTTTCCCTCAAAAAAGAGACTGAAAATCTAGGTGTGTGTTATACACTGAATACAGCATTTTTGGCCTCCTGAAACCCCACCCCTTCACCAAAATAGCCATGCATTTGCTCAATTGTTCCCCCGCAGCGCCCAAGAACAGTCTATAAGCCTCTTAAAGGCTATCCATGCCATTGTTTGGACAAAAAACAGGCACATTTTCGCAAAAAACAGGCAGTTTTTTGCTCGTTTTTGCCTCCCCCGCCCCCAGGAGCACTCTACAAGTCTCCTAGAGGCTATTCATGCCCATTTTCACGAGGTTTGCAGAGTGCAAAAACTTTTTTTTTAAATTTGCCTCTTCAAAACCTTGGTGCATCTTACACTCTGAAAAATAAGGTACATACATGTGTATACATACATACATAACTAATATATACATACTGTGTGCATGGTTTTATTTTGATGTTGTAAACTGCCCAGATTTTCTTGCAGTGAATTGGGCAACAAACAAATGTAATATATACATATTGTACATACATACATACATACATACATACATACATACATACATACAGATGTTCCCTGAGGATGGGCTCCCGCAGTTCCCTGAGGATGGGCTCCCGCAGTACTCCAAAAGCTCGGAAGACTAAACTTCTGATCCCAGTGACTGACCTAGATTGGATTCTGTAACATTATCCTGGGACACATGCTGGTACTTTTGCCTTCATTTGTAAAAGGGGATTGATTTATTTTCTAAAGCATCAGAGGGCAGAACAAGAAGTAATGGGTGGAATCTTGTTAAAGAATAATCCAATCTAGAAATAAGAAGAAATTTTCTAACAGAACAATTAATCAATGAAATAGCTTGCCTCTTGGAGTTCTAGGTGTGCCATCAATAGAGGTTTTCAAAAATAGACTGGACAACCATTTGACTGGGGTAATTTAAACTCTCCTGCCTTGAGCAGAGGCTGGGCTAGAAGATCTCCAAGATCGCTTCCAGCTTTATGATTCTATGTTCTAAGAAAATGGCAAACGGATGAGGTTTCAAATCAACTCTTCTATAGTAAATGGATAAATATGCCATACTTAATGTTTAATTAGAAGTTTTAATTTTGCCGTTGGTACACCAGGGGGCGCTCCATGCTCAGGTAATGTACTTCTGCTGGTTCCTTGTATAATTGAGTTCCACTATTACACTCATACTGAAATAAGAGACATGCCTTTTTTTAAATAGAGATGTGGTGACTTCGGTATAGAACAACTTTTTTGTGATCTTGCAAGACTTGATGGTATTATTTTAAAAGGATTCTGGCCATGCTGGTTGAGGGTGATAGGATTTACAGCATATTAAAACAACTGGAGAAAACTAAATTGGAGGAGGCAGATCTGGGATATTACAGATAAGCAAGAACTGTTGGTTTTTGCTTCTTAATACATTTTCCACTATTATTCAGGATGAAAAAGAATTTAGGATTTTCAGGGAAAAGATGAATCTTACCAATGCCAATTACTATAATGGTATTCCAAAACATAGAAGAGACAGATCCATGGCACCATCCTATTTTAAATTTAGTGATTCCTTTGGATTTTAGCATCTCTCCTTCCTTGAACTATGATAATGTGCATTATTTCTTCCTACGTACCCTTTTGGATGGTGTCGGACAAAGCAGACAACATATCTGAATTATGAGATTCCTTTTTGCAGGAGAAAAAAACAAAACCAACCCTCTTCTATGTGGCAGATAGACTCTTCTGGAAGACAACAAGAAATCAGGAAGTACATGTGGTGGTCTTCACAGAAATAATAGAGGAATATTCTCAGACTTACACGTTACTTTTGCTTGATCTCCTATAGCAGCCCTCTCTAAAACTGTTGAGCTGAAATGTCAGTTATAAATGGTTGTTACCTGGTGCTTGGCCCTCTGATATCGCTGCTACTACTTTTACCCTTTCTTCTCAATGGCAGATGTCCCGCCACCTTCTGAGGCCTCTCATGACAATGAGTGTGGCCTTGCACGGTCAGGTACAAGACTTGGCATCTTTGCTGCTCCAGAAGGATGCAGAGATTGAAGACTATCGGGAGAGTGGAGCTACTCTCAGTTTAGGTGAGATACTGTTTGGTCTCCACTGTGCTTTATAGCTTGCTTTCTTCATCACTGCTGGCCCTGAGGGCACAACTCTTGGTCACTATCCAGCTTAACCTTCCCCCGCTCCCTTTTAAAAAATAAAACACTTTTCCAAGCTACTGACTGATCAGATTGTTGGGGGACCAAAAATGTTAGATAGTGACCAGCAGCTGGATTGCTTAGAGGGTTCTCAAAGAGGTACCGTATTTTTCAGAATATAAGACGCACGCACGCGCACACACACACCCAAAAAAGAGGGTTAAAATATGGGTGCGTTTTATACACTAAATGCAGCATTTTTGGCTTCTCAAAACCCTGGCTCCTCCACAAAAATGGACGTGCAGAGGGTTTGGGAGGCTTGCAAAATGCTCCTGGGGTTTGAGGAGGGCATTTTTGCTCCCAGCCCCCAAGAGCCATCCCTCCAGCCCCCAGGAGCACTTTGCAGCCTCTCAAACTTTCTTTATGCACTGTTTTTCACACAAAATAAGGCGTACAGCATACAGAGGGTTTGGAAGGTCTGCAGAGTGCAAAAACTTTTTTTTTAATTTACCTCTTCAAAATCTTGGTGCGTCTTATACTCTGAAAAATACGATATTTGAATGTGTGCTCCACAGCAAGAAGCTGCATCCAGTGTCTGTCTGTATAGAAATTTGAATTGGGACATCTTTTACTTTCATACGTGTGAAGATCCACTAAGGATTTGGAGCAAATGGAAACTGCTTTTCCGTCATTCTCTCTATCATAAAGTTGTATTCAAGCTCATGTTTCTGCTTGAGATATTGGCACTTCTAATTCTTAACATCTGGAGAACTGAAACGTTCATGCCAGTAAGGCAAGAATTGGGTTGACGCTTTGATGAGTTTGGTTCTCTGAGACAAAACAGCCGTTTAAGAACACATTGTAAGTGTACTGTTAAGCTAACCAACTCACAAATTCTTTATTAAATGATCCTACTTGTTTCTCCACTCCTTCGCACCAAAATGTGAATAGATACTGGATGGAATGTGGTCTAAGACTTCATTTAGTATTCCACGATGTTTTTCCACATACCCAACCACATGCCAGCACTGTTTGATCCCTCTGATTTTTATGTAGGTAGGAGGTATCTGCTACCTTTAGGCATTTGCGATTATCCACAGGTGACCTATTGGTCTCTGTCAAAACAGAGATTGAATTTTAGTCAAAATTTTAGTCATAAGTACGTACATATGTCCATGTATTGATATGACTAGAAGATTTATACCAGGTGGTTTATGTGTGTCTGTTATTGACGACTGTGATGTCAAGTTGATTGGGTTTGACACCTGGTGAAAATATTGGCTTGCCATTTTACAGATCTTTAGGTGTGGATGTGACTACCTGAATTTTCTTTTAAATCTAAACAGCAGTAGAGAGCTTGCCACCATGGCTCCTTCAAAACTCTCCCTATTTACTTTGATGGCGACCCCTAGGAGGAGGACCTTCTCTGTGATGGGTCCCACCCTCTGGAATACCCTCCCCCCAGACATTAGGACCATCACTGACCTCCGCCTCTTCCGCCGCGCCCTGAAAACCCACCTTTTTACGCAGGCCGGGCTGGTCTGACGACTGTCTTCCTTTTTAGATTAGTTTTAGCTTTTATATTAGCTTAATCATAAATTTTAGTATGGGTATTCCTTTTAATTTTAAATCTGGTTTTAGCACAGGTTCGATTTATTTAATATGTTTTTAGGGTATTTATTTATTGTCATTCTTGTACTTGTTTTAATTGCCTGTGCACCGCCCCGAGTCCCCTTGGGGAGAGGGGGCGGTCTATAAATTCGAAATAAATAAATAAAAAAATGTCTCCTCATGTGCTGGCTGCCCTCTCCTGAGATGGAGAGAATGGCTGAGTGGTACAAGGAGGGGAAATGGAGATACCTGACTGCCACCCGCAGGCCCTCAGTCGAGCAACTAAGAAAGAGGTTTGACCAGATAGAGATTTGAGAGGGAAGCTGGTGCGCAGATTTGAGCCACTGGTAGAGACTGCAATCTGGATGGTACAGCCCCTTCCAACCTGTCAGAGCCCAAGCCCAGCCATGGCAGCCTGAGCAGCTAGCCTACTCGAAGTCCCCAACGGCAGCAGCGAGCAACAAGCCTGGCCAGACAACCTCGGTTCTCCCTGGGCAGTTGACACACACACACACACACACTGATGGTCTCTCCATCAATGAAAACCACTTTTGGCAGGGACCTAGAAAAGTTTGCATTCTTCCTAAATTAGGTGTGGGATCACCTGGACTACTATGCTCTAGCCTACCCGATGGAGGTGGTGGTGATGAATATGGTGACCACTAACCTTGAGCAGAGGCCACAGTATGGGTGATAAGACTCCATGACCAGGATGTGTTGGAGCTAGGGAACATTGACATTTTCTGGAGGAGTTAAGAGCCGGATTCAAGAATGAGTCCCAGGCTCTGCAAGCTGAGATAGAGATCTGAGATTTGAAGTAGAAGGGCCAGCCGGCAAAAGAGTACATTTGGGAGTTCCATAGGGTCACTGGCAAGCAAAGGCAGTAGCTAGAGTGGCTACTGGGCTACCACTTCAAAGAAGGCTTGAACTGAGAGCTGCTCCAAGCCTGCATCTACTGGGGAATCCCTGAACAAATCCACAATTGGTACCAGGTGGCTGAAGCAATGTAAGAAGTGTGGCTCATTTTATAGCCTGCTTGTTTTTGTAGTCTTCCTTCAGCCCACAAGCTGGTGAAACTGTTTCTAAAACATATTTACCAACTGCATAGAGTTCCCAAAGAGAAACATATCAGATTGAGAGGTTCAGTTTATGGCCAAATTTTGGAGGTAGTTTATAAAGCTAATTGGCTCTTCCCAGGGGCTTAGTTCATTTTTTTATCCAAGTACCAATGGGGCAGCAGAATGAGAGAACACAATGGTAGAATAGTACTTGAGATGCTGTGTCAACTACCAGCAAACTAATTGGCCAGACCCACTGCCTGTTGCTGAGGTGGCGGCAGCATGGGGCTTACTCCTCTCAAGGTAGCCACAGGGGTAGAGTTCATTCCCATGCCCAAGTAACTTCAGGAGCCCCCGTCATCAGTGAGTCTGACAGAATGGGAAGACTCACTGCAGAGTGCTTGGGGAAATGTGAAACAAGCATTAACAAAAGCACACACACAAAAAACCCAAGCAGACAAAAAGTGAACTCCACATAGGAGAGAACGTCTATCTCTCTACTAAGTATCTAAAACTGAAGTGTTCTTGTAAAAAACTGGGGCCTAAATTTATAGGACCTTTCGCCATCGTAAAAACCATGGCCCCAATCACAGTGGAGCTGAAATTTCCACATCTACTAGGGAAAGTTCATTCATTTTTCCACAGTAGCTTATTGAAGCCGGTAATAGGATCAGAGCTGAGGCCAGTAGCTCGGGTAGCTCCAGGTCTTATCGTAGTGGAAGGCTAAATCCTCTATGAAGTACACAGAATCTTAGACTCTAGTCTATTCCATAATAAAACTCCCCAGAAACCAAAGGAGCAACCTGGTGATGGGAGGTGTGGCTAGTAGGGAGTTAATCTGTCTATACTTGATATTTTCCAGATACTTCTCAGTCACTAGGGGAGATCTGACTATCAACTTCAAACTGAACCTGGCAAAGCAATTTTTTTCATTTCTCAGTTGCCACACAGTATGATGGAGGAGGCAAGGAGGTTGGAATGCATTGCTAGACACAGCACTTATCTATGCAATGGGAACCAAGGTCTTCTCCACAGGTGTCAGATGAAGATGGAGAGGAGTGCCTAAAGAGCCTGCCAATTAATCTAATTGGACAATGTGACCTGTGACATTTGGGGAGGGGATTATTTATTATTTTAATTATATTGAAACCACTGTGAATATTTAGAGTTGGTTTTACATTTAACAGGTGCTAATATGATGTACCCAATAAAGAAATTATTTCAATAAGAGTTCTGATTTGCTTGGATTCGTTAATTGGAACCTTGACAGGGTCTTTTGGGGCCCCAAAAAAGTATAAACCGGGTCTTTTTTTGGAGGGGGAGGGGAAACACAGTAATAAAACTAGCTTTGAAATTCTGCTTTCCAACCACTATTATAGACTTTAAGCATGAAAATAACACTGAAATATTTTTTAAAAATATTTTACAAATATTTTAAATGCATTTTGAGAATTTTTTTCAGGATTTTGGCATGCTCTAGTTTGATGAACAATATTATCATTGAGTGTGATAGATATGATCATACTGTATAATATCAAGTTCTAACCAGTCTACTCTCCATTTTTCCATAAATGTTGATCAAACCAACAATGATTCCAGCTATCCTACAGACTCTACAGGGGCAGACATCTCTGGCATGTCTTCAAATATGTTTTTGCCCATAGGAAAATGCAGTTATAATTACGTACTATCAAATAGCAAATACTTCCTGCAGAGATAGGAAATAAATAAGTGCATCAGCCTTCCATCTCAAATTTTATGAATGAAGCCTGAGTTCTTTCCTTCTAAAGCCAGTGTGTTGTGTTCCTATTTGCCATTGTTCCCAGAGGCACTGGGAACATAGGACATAGGTCCTGCTTTAGACTTTTTGTCTAGCTGAGAATTTAACTGATTAAAACATTGGAAGACCTCTGCTAAACTTTCTTAGCTATAGGCAAAGATATCTGACACCAGATCTGTAACTTCCTGCAACTTATTTTATCTACAGCTCAGCAGAATGTCATTCCCTTATTGTTGAACGCAAAAAGTGTTATTGCTAAAATATCCATTACTGATGAAACTTTACATAATTGAAGCCAATTGCACCTTGGTCTTCATTCAAATAGCAGCTGAAGTTGACAGGCTGCAGTCTTGTATGTGTAGGACTTTAACTGAATCCAACTCAATTGAAATAAATTTTACTGTTAAAAGGCTAGTAAAGACAATGCTGCTCAATTCAAACTACTCAACACTGTATTATTTTGTCCAAGTAAGCTATATGTATTAATATATTACTAAAGTTCAAAAGAAAATGTGTTTCATGATGACAGAAACTTTAAGAAGTTTGCTAATAAGAAGAGAAGAAAAAAGAGATTCTGAACAGAAATAAAAAAGAGGTTGTTCATTATTTGTGGAAGATGCATATTGATGACACTGCAAATTGATTCTACCAAAGGTTTCATGCTTATAATAGATTTAGGAATAAAGAGGTGCTAAATACTCATTCAATACAAAATCAAGTGATTAACCCTCCAAATAAGAGTGGAATTATTATAACCCAGCACCTTCAGCTAACAACTGCAATCCAGGAAGATACTCTGGACATCTATCAAAAGGTATTGATAAACAGGAATATTTTGAACATTTTCAGAGATGGAAAGTATTTTCAACTCCTCTGTTACAAGTATCTTTATGGGAAAATTGGTTTTTGCTTTATTAGAAACACCTTCAAAAAGATTTTCAGATAGATATAATATTATGATTTAACCAATATCCACCTGTTTATCATGCCATATGTTTGTTACATTTTTAGTTACTCCATTCATATTATTCTTTCTTTGTAGCAAGCATAAAAATTCAAAGTTAATTTTTTAAAAAATATGTAAAAGACATGTAAATTCCAAGGACTCCCTATTACTTCTCCTTTACTTTAAATAAACAATTCCTGCAGTAAGTACTCTACATTATTTATCAGTTGTCTTGATTGGCAGGCTCTTCCAAGAGTTAATAATATAGTGTGTAGTCCAATATGTGCACTAATTTCAAGCACAGGGAAAAGAGGTTGTCTGCAATGTTAAAAAAAATGAAATGTCCAAAATTGAAATCTTCTATCAAGGGGTCAAAAAGCAAATACCTTGAAAAATCTAAACCACCTCCAGCAGAAATGCTGGACATGTATAACATTCCATTCACAATTATAGACCACCTCCAGCAGAAATGCTGGACACGTATAACATTCCATTCACAGTTATAGGATGCACCCAAAGTAATAACAGAGAAAGAAAAGGACCATGTGGATGATCTATAGCAATTACCCAAATGACACTCCCAACACCTGTGTCCCTTAAAGTCATGTTTCTTTTGTAACCTTGGAAAAATAAATGAATGCATTCAAAAAGGCATCCTGGAACAAAATAGTCATTTCCCATTTCAGTTTACTTACCAGCAGAATACTAAGTATAAATGACAATCATAGATAAGTTTTGATTTGACAGCAACAACATCAAAGTCATAAAATTGAAAGATAGTGAGAATGTGATGATCTTTCATTTTGGTTCAGAAAAGCTTTCCTAAGTCGCAAAATATAAAAAAAACAGACTTTCCTTTCCCACATTAGATCTTAGTTGATGTGCAATATATTTTGTGAAAAGTTGCTCAGCGACAAAGCAACATGGGCATGCATTTAAATCAAGAAAGTGCAATGGTTTTATGTGTCTGATTTCTGTAATATTTATGCTTCAATACAAGGAAATTCACTTAGAAATTTTTCTAAGTGAAATGCCAGGTATGTCTAATCCCTATGTTTAACCTTCAAATTAACAGTAGTTGTCATTAAATGTTCTCTTTTACCTGAATTCCTCTGGGTTTACTTTGTGACTTTAACCATGAAAAACACTGCATAGTTGTTGCCTGCTAGTCTCATAGTTAAAACAAGGATTTTAATAGAAGAGACTAATAGGAACCAGAGAATCTGACCTGCATGCTAGTTTGAACTGCCAAGCTGTTGTGTGTTATTCCTTTTCCAATAGCATTTTAAGCTGTAGCAATAACGAGTGGCAATAAAGAGTGTTTCATTTGGCTTTATTTCATATTCTGTAAGTATTTAATTTAGAAAAAAACAATCTACTTCTCTGTATTATTACTTAGGCTGAATTGGACAAGCTGGTGACATGGTGGAAATAATATAAGCTTGATGCCCACTCTCTTTAATGTATTGTATACTATTCTTTTTGAAAATTTAAATGTAGCTTTTGCTGTGAACACATTATTTGTGCAAGAGGACTGAGGCAAACCTTGATGAAGTTTTATGACAGGAATGTGTTAGTCACCTCAAGCATGATGGGCTGTGGCTTGTCAATGTTGCTTTTAATCTTTACTGTATACCCTGCCCAGAATCACTATTGTGAAATGGGCAACCAAAAAACAAAACAATACAAGACGTATTGTGGCTTGTAAGGCTAGCAGAAGGTATATTCAGTTATGTGATTATCAAGAACAAGAATGAGCATTTTTAGATATGTAAAGTAAAAGAATGTGAAAGTGTTAAATAAAGTATTCAGCTTTTTATATCTAAAAAGCACATTTTAATGAATGATTATGGATATGCTGGAAGATCTCAAAATGCAGGCTAGAGCCCTTATATTGTTTTCCTTGTAGATCAATCAACCTGTTTCTCATTTTTCTCTTAACCCCTAACCACAGATGTACTTTTTTGACTACACTATTACAGACATGAGGTCATAATGACCTCAGTAGCAAAAAGACACTCGATGTTTTCATGGATCTAAAAATTGATCTATGGAGCAGTAAACCAAAAAATGTATTGATCTCTATCAAACCTACACTAGAAAATTATTATTTCTATATCTCTAGGGGAATAGGTGACTTTACAAGATTTCTAGTTGCTGGTCATAGTCCAAGTAATTGTACAACAATATTATGACTAGCAATTCTGGATGTATCACTTCCAAAAGGTTCAGAAGACCTTTTGAATTTGTTCTTGCCATATAAATTATTGCACAATGTAGATTGTACTTGGTCATCAATTTCATTGGGAGCATCATCATCACTGATGTCAGAATCAGCAGTGGCAGCGGGTTCCTCATCCATTCCAAATTTTAGTCACAATCCGATTCCACTTCATCCAGATTACTCTCTGCTTCTCCATACCATTTTAGAGCAGCTTCTTCAAAGTTTGGATCATAAACTGCACTCTTTTTGGTAGAAAACTTGGCCCTGACATTAACAAAGATCTGCAGTCAAAATAACTGAAACTCAAATTCAAATGCTACTACAGAAAATAACTGCCACAAATATAATGCTGCATACAATCTTATTGGTGGGAAAACAAAAGCTATTTGCAACCGGAATGGTCCATTTCCAAAAACAAATGTTCTGAACATTTTGGAAAACTGTTGCAGCCACTATGACTGCAGGTCTGTGGTTATGGGTTAACGCTCTAATTGGATGCATCTTACCTGCAGTCTTCTTGAACTCACTATAATTAAATTCTCAGTGTAAGGACTCACATCTAATTCAGCTAGATATTCATTTCTGCATTGCCTTATGGTTCACATTCTGATACCTCATATTGCGGGCTGTAGTTTGGCACAACAGTGTAACCCCATATATGTTGTCTAAAAGGATAATCCCTGTTATCTTATGTAATGGACAACTGAATCTATAAAATAGACTGTGAGGATCTCAAACCTCCTCTCTAAGTAGTCTCTTAGTCTTCGCACCCTAATTCCAAGTCCTCTATATGGTAACATTTTGATAGCCCACCTACTGTCACCATCTGTGAAGTAATTTCTATAATGCAACTAACTAGTTTTTAGCATGAAAGTCTGTAGCTATATTCAACTCTTCATCTCTCTTTCCTACTAACTTCATACAGTAGACCAATCTCACAACAGACACACAAAATCAACCTTTATTAATAAGTCATGTCTGACTCTGTGGCATGGTACTCATCTCAAGAAGGTTATAAATGAAAACATATCTTCATGTCCAATCAAAAGTAAAAGTAAAGTCTAAAATTACACATAATTCACTAGTTTTATAAGAAGTAAGAGGAGAGTACAATGGGAATTAGCCTATTCACAACCAGAAATTAAACCTAGTGCATTTCCTAGCTGAACATTTTGTGTTTCTCCAGAAACAATACTACATGAAGCATGTGCTCCTGTTTTCAATCTCCTGGGACTCCCAGCATCTTAGAAATTTGAAACTTTAATCAGATTTATGTTTCTGGGATAATGATAATACCACAATAATCTAATATCTTATATACATACATGATAATACAACAATAATCTAATATCTTATATACATACATGCATATACATATATATTACAGGTACAGATATATAGCATTGACAAAAGTTTAATATATTTAGCAATTAAGAAATTCTAAAAGTGATGAGATACGCCTGTCTTTCCATTAATTAAAATTATGATTTAAATATCATATTTAAATAATTAATATATATTGAAACTGTCAAATCAACTCAATGGTCTTAGGGGACATAGTGTGAGTTCCATGAAAGAACAAAATCTCAAGAAATCATACTCATGAATGTAGAATCTCAGGGGAAAGCCAAAGATCCAGAAAGATTAGTGTTTTTTTATGGTTATTGCTAAGATATTGCATAACATTATGTTATGGAACTTGCATAGCTCATCTATTCTATCAGAATAGAAGCATTAAATAAACAATAGTTGGGTTATTAGTCACCAAACTGCACATC
>JAPKID020003957.1:0-11989 GCA_026931265.2 Tropidonophis doriae
GTATATGCCTTTCCTTTGTGCTCGCCTTGAAGTTTGGTCTGTTAAATATTAGCCCATGACCTTTCACTGATTGGCTTCAATTAAGCCTCTGGATTTCCTCTTCCTGAGCCTAAGTCAAGTTACAGTGGAAGAATAATAAAGGCAAAAAGGAACGTGTTGCAGCCGTCCAAATAATGGCCCCTGATTGTCAGCAATGGAAAGTGAGCATCACTTGGAGATCCCACCCACTGGGAGCCTTGATGGCATAATTTATGGGCAGCCTTTTGAAACCACCAGTAGCTCAGGCAGACTGCTTCTTTAAAACAAAAACAAAAAACCAGCCCCCTCTCCCTGGGTCTCCCAGGATAGGAAATGGAGTGGGGAGGTTTAAAATATAATAATTGGAGGAAATCTAAGCATGTGGGCCAACGGAGAAAAAGCAGGCTGATGGAAGAGGCAGGGAGGGAGAGAGAATGGGCAGTTCTCACTGTAAAACAAAGCAGCAATGTTTCGGAAGGACATCTGACATAAGATACGAATCATAATTTCCTTGGATCCAGTTATCCAAACAGAATATGCAAAGCAAACCTGTTCTTGAACAGAACTGTAAGTCTATTCATTCCAAGGAAGGAGAAGACGACGTCCAGTCTCTAAATATTCTGCACCTGTAGGCTGTTTCCAGGAGATGGTAGTCACTTACTTTCCCTACCAACGTGATGGTGAACCTATGGCACGGGTGCCACAGGTGGCATGCAGAGCCATTTGTCGGGGCACACAAGGCGTTGCCCTGTCAGGTGGCCAGCGCACATGCGCACGCTGGCCAGCTGACTTCGGCATTATTTTGAGGCCATTTTTCGCACTCCGGAAGCTTCAGGAAAGCTCCTGAAGCCTCCAGAGAGCCTCCGGAGGGACGAGGAAGGCTGTTTTCACCCTCCTCAGGCTCCTATAAAGCCTCTGGAGCCTGGGGAGGGTGAAAAAAACGTGCCAAAAATGGGGGACAGTGTTGGTCATGCGCGCATGCTCACTGGGGTTGTATGCATAGCATTATGGGTGTGGCATGCCTGCAGATGACCTCCCTGCTCTCCACCTGTTTTTGGCCCATGAGCCAAAAAAGTTTCACCACCTCTGCCCTACCAGTTCACACATGTGGGCATGTGCATTTGCGCACACTGGTGGTGAGATACAACCAATATGCCCTGGTACAAGCGTACAGATATCTCCTGGGAGCATCAGGTACTGTTCCGCTATCGGGCTCCAGAGGGCCTGCCCACCTGACCTCCTTACCTGTATTTGAGCCGATTGGGGCTTCTACGCATGTGCATGGAGCATACAGCACCTGTGCAATGCTCCGCCAAGCAGCTGGAGCATTGTGGAGTGTCGCAGGCAATAAGTATGCATGCGTGTGCTGTGCATGTGCATGTGATGGACGCCCAGCTCCATTGCCCTGTACCAGTTGCACTGGGATCCAGAACCCTCCACTGGCACACATGCTTTGCTTGCGCGTGCCTCATCCACCATTGTGCTTGGCCTTCCGCGCATACACTTTAGCTTGAAAATGTGCCTAAATAGGACGGCATAGAGCCTGGGCAGGTGGGCAGGCCCAGCCACCCCAATTTCCACTACCAGCTGAATTCCACCTCTGGCTGTTTCTTCCTATCCCTATTTTGATAGGGCTCCTAATTTTGTTTCATCATTCTGGTATTAAAAACAACATAAAGACGGGCAAACCTATATAGATTTCTCGTGACATATCCTGGAAGGGAGTACAGATGGTTTTGCCAGTGTTTAAATTCCAAGCAGCCATTTCAACTGTGATGGGTTCAAAAAATAAAATCCACGTTAAGGAAAATAAGGAGAAATGAAGATTTACCAAATAATATAAAAAAACAATAATAATATTGTGTACAGTTGCCTTTAGGGGGTCTCCAGTATCGGCAGTATCCGTCAAGTGCAGGGAAAATCAAGAGATCTCGGCAATTCAAATGAATATAAAGATTTATTGTAAGCTTGAGCTCGGCAATTCAAATGAATATAAAGATTTATTGTAAGCTTGAGCTCACTATAAGAATCTGAGCTACTAAACGTCAAAGGACATAAGTATATCTTTAGTTGGTCTAATAAAGATACTTTCGTGTTGCATGTATCAATTTGAACTTTTAGCGTCACACAAACAGGCCATATGAGGAAAGTAATGAATAGCGATGGAAAACCTGGCCAGATTTTCAGACCAGCTGCAGATGTAAACTTCTGTGGGAGTTCTAGTTGTACTAGCTTAGAAGTACAACCACAATGCTATTGCTGATGGTGGTTCATGTGGTTGGAGCACTGGGCTGACAATCTGCAAGCATGAGCTCAAGACCCAAGTGCTGATGTGTGTTAGGGTGAGTTCTCATCATTCCCTCCAGCTCTTACTGACCTAGCAGTTTGAAAGCATGCAACTGTGAGTAGATAAATAGGTACCACTTTGGTGGGCTCACTAACAGAGACATGAAAGGAGCTCCCAACTGGGTGCCTCCCCCCCCCCACCCCAGACAATGGTGATGTCACCAGTTAATTCTTGCAACCCGGAAATGCTTTAATGCTTCCAACAGGAATACGCTATGAATGCTGTCCTTGAATTAAATCTTCACCATTTGGTGGTAAAATAGCATTTTCTGCATCATTTGTTTGCAAAGCAGCAAGATTTTGCAAAATCCCTTTAAAAAAAAAAAAGCTTGCAAATGGAATAGTTTGGAGTTGAAAGCACAGCTCTCACTCCTGGTGTTGGTTTATGTTGTTTACTCCCATCAACTATCCTCTAAACCTGGTGTAGAAAAGACAGAGTATCTCTTTCAACCACAACTAGACAAAAAGGAAATCAATAGGGAGCCATCTGAGAATATTCCACTCATCAACCACCTCTCCATGGGTGAGGGCCATCCCAGTAGAACCCAATTTATAACATGTTCTATATAATTTAATGTCATGACAGCCCCGGGATAACTCATTTTAGTGCTTTTCTATGAAATATGTTTTTCCGTTGCCTCTTCATAAGTTGCACATGGAGACAATGAAATAAGCTTCTGGTGACATCTCCAGAACTTCTTGGAAGAGAAAAATTATATTATTGTTATTCACTCTGACAGAAACATTCAGGGGACTTTTGTAGATGCTTCTTTCTTGTTGTTGTTGTTAGTTACAAAGTTGTGTGCAACTCATCGCAGCTCCATAGACAACATTCCTCCAGGCCTTCCTGTCCTCTACCATCCTCTGGAGTCCATTTAAGCTCAGGCCTATTGCTTCGGTGGCTCTATCCAGCCCCCTCATTCTCTGTCGTCCCCTTCTTCTCTTGCCCTCTATCTTTCCCAACATTAGGCTCTTCTCCAGTGAGTCTTCTTTCTAGAGGTCATTTTTGCTATAATCTAGACCTTATCATCAACATTCTCAATGATAATAATGCAAGCTGACAACATCTATGAAATTAATTCTGGGAGATTAATCATATTGTTGATTGATAGTTCTGTCAGACAATTAGATCGATACATCTGTGTCATACAACTGCCTGAATGATGACAAGAGATTATATTTGAAATATGAAGCAGAGGCAACCCAAACAATGCTATGGTGCATCTAAATCTCTCTTTCCTTTGCCTCTACTGAGGACAACACCAACTGCAGTTAGTCAGGCACTGTACTTCTCTTCTTCCACCAACATCGGCATTCCACATAATTCACAACCAACCGTCCTTCTGGCACGCCCTAAAAAGCTGGCTTTTTTCAGCAAGCTGGCCTAGCCAGAACAAAATAACATTAATTTTAATTGCAAATTTAATTTATTTTATATCATGTGTAAATTGTTAATTAATTTATTGCTTATTGTTTATTGGATTATTTATTTAATCTCTTTTTAATTTTTGTATTATGTGTTTCTTATGTTGTATGCCACCCTGAGTCCTTTGGGAGAAGGGCGGCATATAAATCCAATAAAATTGAATTGTTAAAGAAAGGCAGAGAATAGATGGGGGCAGGGGCAGTCAGAGTGGTATTTACTGGTTCTCCGAACTACTCAAAATTTCCACTACTGGTTCTCCAGAACCGGTCCAAACCAGCTGAATACCCCCTCTGATCATGAGTCAATTCAACAATTTAATTAAATTACTGAAACTAATATTTTAAATAAAGCAACATTTTAATATTTTAAATAAAGCAACATTTTAATATTTTAAATAAAGCATTATTTATTTTATTTTTTGTCATTCACATTTCATTTTGCTTCTCCTTTTGTATCCTTTCTTTAATAATTCAATTCTGTCATTTCTTCAATATTGGAGTAAATCTTGCCCTGCTGTATTGTCCCATGGCAAGCTGGCCATGGTGAGTTGGCCACAGTGGGCAAGGTCTCTAAGCTAAGCCCTTACTTGATCCTTCCCCCAGTTTCAGACAGTTTCCCATCACTCTTAAATACATCTCCAAAGTGCCCTAAATTGTCCACATTGGCGATTTTGTGTAGGAGATAACTAGGCTGAACCCGATGGAGGAATCAAGCATGTCATCAGTTTGGAAGTCCCCTTGTGCCCACAAGAGATCTAAGTCCAGTCCTCCTTGAATTCAATTGACTCTTATCTACCACCAAGTTGCCTTGACCATTGGTAGTTTGGATTCTTGTTGAGAGATAGCACTGAATAAACTTGTACTTATTTGAAGAACTCTAGTTCCTGATTTCTTGCATGTAACATTTTGAGTCAGAAGAAGGAAAACCTCACTTCTATCATTTTTCTTATTGAAAAAGTACTCTAATTCGAATGCTAATAAATTACAATCAGATATCAATAATCCATTGCTACAATTCGGGCATTGATTTGTTCTTGCAGAAGTCTATGCTCATGCTTTAGGCAGCCCCTGAACCTCCCAAGTCCACAATTCTTGTAGATTCCAAAAAACTGGAGACAGAAAAACATGTGCAATTTGAACCGACAGCAATCAAGCCAGTGCTATTTTAAACACTCTTGTTGATGTCGGCCCCCAGTGTGGCGGTAATAGGACAAATCATGAAACATACCATCCTGCTATCAATTACGACGTTTGCATTTGCATTTTGTTTAGCTCAGAAGAAGCAGAAGATGCTTGATCTGCCGGCTATTGTTAAGATAACTCATTGTTTAGATCCCCCCGCATTCATCATCCAGCAAAGAGTTTTGTGGTTTGGCACTTTCTCAAGCCTGGAAAGTATGACTCTCTGGGTGGAGTATGTGTCCATATTTTCTATGTGAGCAGCATGGGAACGCTGCTCAGTTTTCGTGAAATAAATGTGCGAATGATCAGCCGTCTATGTGCTGTGATGCAAAAGAGGCATTTTCTTCTGCCTTGCACTTATAATTCCGCCTCTCAAGAGATCAGCCACAGAAGACTAATGGGAAACTAATCGGGACAATAAATTAAAACCTCGTACACAGTAGAAATCTCTTTGGAAATATACAAGATCTGCAAGCCATTCTCCTCTTTTACTGATGTTGAGTCACTACTGTTGCTAATCATTGTTACAACATTTTTCACATGGAGAGTGTTAACGGACTTGCCTAAAGGACTGCTTATTCAAGGATATTTGTCCCTCTAGTGTGGGGAAGGACAAATGGTGGAGTTGAGACAGGGTCTACAGGGTCATTTAGAACCGGTTCCAGCTCCCTCCCCCGCCCGTCCACCCATCCTCAAGATGAAGAGCGAGAGGAGGAATTCTGGGAGTTGAAGTCCACAAGTCTTAAAGCTGTCAGGTTTGAACACCCCTGGGGGTTTTTTCTCTAAAGGGTTAGGGGTGCAAGGATGTTGTAACTTGACAGCTTTAAGACTTGAGTGCTTCAAATGCCAGAGTTTCTGAGCCAACGTTTTGGTTGCTAAGCAAGAGCGTTGTTAAGTGAGTTTCACCACATTTTACAAGTTGGCCACACCCATTCAGTTACATGACTGCCAAGCCCCCCCCCCCAGTCATATGGTCAGCAAGCCACTCCCACAAAGCAGACCACACCTACAGAAGAGGTTCTAAAAAAATTTGAAACCCACAACTGGGTGGGTGGGGGGAAGCGTTTTCACCTTCCCTGGTTTCCAGAAAACTGCCTCCCCGGGGCTCCAGAGGCCTTCTGAGAGGCCCGATTTCCCCCTCACCGAGTCCCTGTGCCCTTCCCTTATCTCACATCCAAAATGGGCTGCGTGGAAACTGTTGGGAAGGGCAAAGTGAGAGAGGAGGGGTGGTATGGGCAGGGCCAGACAGGGGTGGGATTTGGAGGTTCTCCGAACCGGCCATAACATTGGCTACAGGTAACAGCATATTGGGTTGCAAGGTAGTCTCTAGATTAGAGATTGACCTTGCTTAAAATAGCACGATTATGGTTGCTTCTTATAGTGTATTGGTCAAATTTGAACAGCTTTCACCTTACCATTATTAAGAAGCATATTGGGAATGATTAAGACTAATCACATAATAACAGAATAAAAGAATTGGAAGGGACTCTGGAGTCTTAAAGTTGCTAAGTTTGGAGACCTCTGGTATAGATTTAAGGATGAACAAAATGGCTAAAATGTACTAGGTTCATGATAGTTGGGTGTTCTGACTCCCTCCCTTCACAAAATGATTAACTAGATGGACTGCTACTTGGCAGCTTGCCTGAACTAACCTGGACTATACTGAAAGATTACACCACAACATGAACTCTCCAACTCTGTAGATTCTCTGTTGTTTCCTGCAAACCTATTCTTCACAGAGGATTTCTTTTAAAGCCTCTTGGGAAGGGCCAGGCAATTAGGCAGCTGATACTGATGATCTCTGATGGCGTTGTTTCGCTAATTGCCTCCTCTCAATCCTTAGCCTGACATCCGGGACAAACTGGTTTTCTTCCTCTAGAGCCGATTCACAGGACTCCTCACTAGAGGAATTCATCAGCAGCTCATCCAGAGCCGGCTGGGCCACAACACATTGCAACCCTTGAGATATGGTGGGTACACAATACATCTACAGAACATCCGTTTCTGCAGGTTTTAGTCCCAAAAAGTGCTTTTTCCAAAAGACAACTGGACTTTGTTTTTCCTTGAAGATTTTTCCCTTGTCATCCAAGAAGCCTTTTCAGTTCTGACTGAATGGTGGAGAATGAATGGATTGATATTCCTTGCAGTCATCTGGTTGTTAGCACTCTCTCTGAGAGTCACTGAAGTCACTTGGAGGTTTACCTGTGTCCTCAGGGTCCCCGAATAGTACAAATAGGTATGACACCTTCTTGGAAATACTGAAAGGACTGTGCTGTAAACAGAAGATAGGTGGTATCATATGATTTCCCTCCCCGTTGAGAGGGTAGTTCAATTTTAATGTTGATGGCCACTTTGATCCCTCTTTCAAACCAGCGGTCCTCGCTGTCCAGATTGTGGACTTTGTAGTCTTCAAAAGAGTGACCATTGCCTCGTCTTTCAAATGCAGGTGGACTGCTGAATCCTGATGGGTTTGTTCTCCTATGTTGTGCCATGCATTAGTGAAGCGATTGTTTTGTTTCTCCACTGTTCAGGTCTGCATCCGTCTCACTGTCCTGTCCTACATACACGCACACTTTAAACCCAAGAATACACAAGGCAGAAGCGTGTCCATCTGACAAAACATCCCAGACACAACCTGAGCCATGTCATACATGCGGTACAATGTAGTGAGACCTTCAGTCTGAACAAAAGAAGCTTCTTGGATGAGAAGCGAAATGTCTTCAAGGAAAAACAAAGGAAGTCCAACTGCCTTTTGAAAAATGTGCCTTAGGGACAGCCATGGCCTGGATGACTGAGAATTGCTTAGTCTCTCATATTAAGCCATTGTGTGATTAATTTTGTGGGCGCTTGGACTTAGTCAGAATGGTTTGTCAAACATGGTGCGTGGTTTCAGCACAGTGTTGCTCTTTCAGGGATGAATGAGGATCCAACCAGATTTAATTCAGATCTGATTATATCCACTGTGCAAAAACAGCGATAATTTAGGAGCTAAATCAAGGGGCCTTGAACTCTTCGGGAGCCATTTCAGCATCCAATCCTTAGAGACAAGGGTCTCTGGTCCAGCCTGAATATTCTGGGTTGAGGTTCTACTCAATCTGTCTCAGCTTCAACCTTAACATTTAGGGCTCCAGAATATAACACATTTTTCAGAGTAAAAGACGCACCTTTTTCTCCTCAAAAAAGAGGCTGAAAATCTGGGTGCGTCTTATATGCTGAATACAGCATTTTTGGTCTCCCCAAACCCCGCCACCTTCACCAAAATGGCCGTGCAGAGCCTGTAGGAGGCTTCCAGAGTGCTCCTGGGGGGCTGGAGAGGGCAGAAATGAGTGAAAAACAAGGCATTTTTTGCTCAATTTTAACCCCCACCCCACCCCCAGGAGCACGCTATAAGCCTCCTAAAGGCTATTCATGACTTTTTTTTGAAAAAAAGGGCTCTTTTTCGCAAAAAACAGGCCATTTTGGGGAGGTTTGCAGAGTTCAAAAACTTTTTTAAAAATTTGCCTCTTCAAAACCTTGGTGCGTCTTAGACTCCAATGCGTCTTATACTCCGGAAAATACGGTACCTTCCTCCTCATAGCTTTTAGAGAAAGTGGAATAATTCACATAAACTTATTTCTCCTCTTGATTTCGTCTAAAGAACACCTCAGAAGGTCTTTGGGGGGGCTGCGAGCTAAGTTCCTGTAGATGCCCCATCACCAAGCTCTATAAACATTTTTCATCAATATTGTCCTGACTAAGTCACTTTGACTGAGCCCCTTTGATCACTATCACAATGCCTCATGCATTCCAGATCATAACACTCTTTTTAAGCCTCCCATTAAAAGACTGGGTGACATGATTAATTCTGTTGTCCACGTTTCCCCTCTCAATTTAGAGAATGTTCTTTGCCTCCATCCTAATTCCTGAAAAACAGGAGCCACCATTCTTTCATCCGTGCAGACAAATCAAGAAAGAGATCCCATCCCATGTTATTCTAGAAAGATTTTGTATATTAAGTAGATTATTAATGAGATACATATATAACGGAAAATGTGGATAAACTCTTGGTCCTACATAGAGAAAATATCATGGGTGTTTATGTATTTTATAGTAGTAAGGTATTTTTTAAAGACAATTGAGAATAATGCTATAAAACAGGAATATATGGAGAATTTTTTCTTTTTTTTAACTTGTTGAATAATTATAGAAAAAGACTGACTTTTATATACATACACTGGATGGAAAATTAATAATTATGTTCGTAATTGTAAAGACCGATGCACAAAAACTCAGGACCGAATGACATGTTGCACAAAGCCGAAAATGATTGAATGTTTTTACTTGTTTTTTATGTTGAAACTAAACATTTATATACAAAAAAAAAGAAAAAAAAGAAAGAAAGAGATCCCCTCTTGACATGGCCACCACTGTGTAGACAAAGCCAAGCAATCATTGGAGCAAATGATTGGGGCAAAATCCTTCACCACCAAGAGGAGAAAGAAGATCAAGAGAAAGATTGTGGTGGCCCACCAGTGGACCTGGCAGCAGATTCGGACAGTGAGAAGGTTGGGGAGAATGTGGGCCAGTCCTGGAGTCTGGGGAAGGCTCTGACGAGGGCTCTGCGTCGGAGGCAGAGAGGGGGCCAGAGCCGTCTGACATCAGCTTCCTTCGGACTCGGACATCAGTGAGGCAGACGAACACCTGACGCCTGTTCCCAATGTGCGCATGCGCAGAGTTGCCAGGTGAAGGGAACGGCTAAGGAACAAGGTTGACTTGGGAGTAAAGTCACAGGTGGACGGAGAATGGCCCCTCCCAGAGGTAATAAAAAAAGGAGCAAAAGGGGAGTGGAGTTTGCCGGAGGCCATTAGTTTGCTTAATTGGCTTGTGACTCTCCGAGACTCCTGGCCAACTTTTGGAGATATCGGCCTGGCAGCTCTCCAAGCCAGGTAAGGTCTGTGATTGTAAACCCTCCCTTGGAAGACATTGTTGGATGTGAATGAGTAGAAGTCACAGTCAATTAATAAAAGGGCTTTTTGTCAGGAAACAAGGAGTTTGCGTCAGGATCTTGGGAAGCCTCGGTCAGAACAGCTCGGCAGTTCTGTTCCTAAAAACTGTGTGACATTTGCAGACCAAGACGGTGAATGGCCCCCCTCATAGGGAATAAAAGAGGAGCAAAGAGGAGTGGAGTTTGCAGGAGACAATAGTCCATTCCTGCATTCATTACATCGCTTTCTGGGCGACCAGTCAACTCTTTGTACCATTACTTTAATTTTATTAAATTGTACAAGCTCACTAAATGAAAGAACATACACACACAAAAATACCCAACCAACTTGATAGCGATCACATAAACACACTGGCAAATGCCATCCTCTCAGCTTCAATACATGACATCAATAACTGAATCCTACTATGATCTGATTGGGTCATTGGCAAAGCAAGATCACACCTGATTGGCTTTTTCATGCTCATTGGCTACAATCAGATGAAGGAAAGCTACCTGATATCTACCTATGCTTCCTTTTTCTGGTTATTTGGCTATAACCTTTCATAGAATACAGATAATTGAACAAACTTTGTTGGATTATATTCTTCATTAAATTATCTTTCCATTGATATATAACTTTATGGTACTACTCCAAAGATAAGTGGTGTTATTAACCATCAAACCTCAAAAATACACTTTTCCCAAAAGGTTTCCACAATTTTGGCTACTACTGTATGTTCCTAGAAGTCACTCCTCACTGGAGATGACTTCCTTGTCTCTAAACGTTTCTTTCACTAGAATATTTGTACATTATTAATAAAAGCCAGCTAACTTTAAAGAGAGATTAACGGATACAGGATATTAGATCCAATGGTTATTGTGTAGCTGTTCTTAACTGAGCCCTAAAGCTAAGCAGAGTCAGTCCTGGTTACGTCTTGGATGGGAGACGTTGGAGAAATCTCAAGATTAGATGGGAGAGTTGGGAGACCAAATCCAGACAGGTAAAACCACTTCTGTATTTCTGCCAAATGATTTATATGAACACTGACATAAAATTACCAGGAGTCAAGCTGTACTTTAAGAAGGACGAGACTTTTTAAAAGTTATCTTGAAGGCCTGAGGTTCAGGAAAGCTAGCCCACCTGTCTTCCTATACTAGTCCACCAGACTAGCAATCTCACCCATACATAACAGGAATGGAATTCCAGCTGTGTTTGACTCTGATCAAAGACATATTTGGTACAGTTCTTTAAAGCCGGGGTCTCCAACCTTCGCAACTTTAAGTCTGAAGGACTTCAGCTCCCAGACTTCTCCAGCCTTGGGAGCTGAAGTCCTTCAGACTTAAAGTTGCAAAGTTTGGAGACCCCTGCTTTAAAGGGCCTGGAGGAATTTAAATAACTTATAGAGTAAAAGGTAGTGGGAAGAGGAAATAAATCAATTTTAGAGGATCAAAGCAGGATCATTCCCACACCACAATCATGGTACCCATTTAGAAGCTGCAAATTTTTAATAAATCAAGCTCACACCACCACGATGGAAGAATGGTAAAAATAATAATTAAAACCATGACACTCAAAACATTCTTACGAACATCAAGATATTAAGTGTAGAAATACAGGTAGACCTTGACTTAAAAACCTTTTGTTTAGTGACTGTTAGAATTTTCAGCAGCACCAAAAAAAAAGTGACTTATGACCAGACCAGTTTTTTGCACTTATGACTATTGCAGCTTGCCCATGATCATTTGGTCAAACTCTGGAGACTTGACAACCGGCTCACATTTAAGGCAGTCGCAGTGTTCCGGGTGTCAAGTGATCCTCTTTTGCAACCTTCTGACCAGCAAAGTCAGTGGGGGAAACCAGATTCACTTAACAACCAGGCTATTAACTTAAAAACTGCACTGCTTTATTTGTTTGTTTGTTTGTTTGTTCATTCGTACTTTTATACCGCCCTCTCTCCCAAAAGGGACTCAGGGCGGTGCACAGGAATGAAAAATATAAATATAAATATACAAACATCAAGTAAGTTTAAAATTAAATTAAATGAATTTGGC
>JAPKID020003958.1:0-11989 GCA_026931265.2 Tropidonophis doriae
TCTAGTTTAATAAAAAGGACTAGGGGAGACATGATAGCAGTGTTCCAATATCTCAGGGGTTGCCACAAAGAAGAGGGGATCAAGCTATTCTCCAAAGCACCTGAGGGCAGGACAAGAAGCAATGGATGGAAACTAATCAAGGAAAGAAATAACCTAGAACTAAGGAGAAATTTCCTGACAATTAGAACAATTAATCAGTGGAACATTTTGCCTCCAGAAGTTGTGAATGCTCTGGAAGTCTTTAAGAAGATGTTGGATAACCATTTGTCTGAAGTGGTGTAGGGTTTCCTGCCTAGGCAGGAAGTTGGAGTAGAAGACCTCCAAGGTCCCTTCCAACTGCTATTCTATTCATCTGCCCACTCTGAATTCCCCTATCTGAAATTAAGACACTATTTTGTAATATATATATTTTTACTTCAGCATTGCCATCCTCTTTCTTTGAATACTTTTCTAAATATATACATTTCTTTTTCAGCAAATTCCAGAGGTCTCTCCAACTGGAAGATATACTACCTTGGTGCCATTACTATTTATTCTAACAGTTGCTGGCATCAAAGAAATCATAGAAGATTATGTGAGTATAAATTTGGAAGAAATATCCGTCCCTTTGCAAAACACCAAGAAACATTCAGCTGTATTAAACTGCTTAATTTGCATGATTACTCAAGTCACTTTAATAGTAGCTCCACTTTGAGTCAATGCGAAACTGAAGATTAAAATGTAAAACAATGTTTTTAATTAAAAAAAGTAACAATACAACAAGATAAACTAAGAGCATACTACCTTGAAGATTAGAAAATAATTACAGGTAGTCCTCAATTTAGGACTGGTCATTTAAGAACTGTTCAAAATTATGATGAAACTCCTTGGGGATAATATTGCAACATATGGTATATGGTACCATATGGTATATGGTATATAAATATTGCAACATATGGTATAAACATATGGTATTTACATGCTATAAAGAAAAGTTTTGTAGAATTTAATGTATGAAATTCTGCTATGCTATGCAAAAATGGAATGAAAGGACGTCGCTTATACTAATTGCTTTAATGCTAGGTTAGCCAAAAAGCTGTGAAGATAATACTGAAGATATTCAGTATATTAGATATTCAGTATATCAGAATATCAAATATTACTGAAATAAAATTCTCATCAACCTTGGTTGATTATATTGGCTTGGACTGATAGAAATTGGGATTCTATCTAAACCATCTGAAAGGTTATAGATGACCATTTCCTGCCCTATTGTGTGACCCAGAAAATGATTCAACAGAGAAGACGATCCAAGCATTTTTCATGGAAAAAGTCCTTGGGGCGATCCTCAACATTATCCGGTAGCTAAAACAACAAATAATAGTTGATATTAAAAACTTCATTATAAGAGATACTACAGAGATAGTATCAGTCAGAACAGACAGCATGGGACTAAATATCATATTTTTCAGAGTATAAGACGCACCTTTTTCCTTCAAAAAAGAGGGTGAAAATCTGGATGCATCTTATAGACTGAATACAGCATTTATCTGCCTCCTGAAATCCCACCCCTTTGCAAAAATGGCTGTGCATAG
The DNA here is from genome assembly GCA_026931265.2 of Tropidonophis doriae. Lineage (NCBI taxonomy): Eukaryota > Metazoa > Chordata > Lepidosauria > Squamata > Natricidae > Tropidonophis > Tropidonophis doriae. The sequence goes on from JAPKID020003958.1 coordinate 1,575, forward strand.
CATTTAGGAGGCTTCTAGAGTGCTCCTGGGAGCTGGAGAGGGCAAAAATGAGCGAAAAGTGGGGCGTTTTTTGCTAGTTTTTGTCTCCCCCCCCCAGTTCCCAGGATTACTCTAAAAGCCTCCTAAATGCATGCCTTTTTTGTTTGACAAAAACAAGCCCGTTTTCACGAAAAACTGGCTGTTTAAAACTGGCTGTTTTTGGGAGGTTTGCAGAATGCAAAAACTTTTTTTAAAAAATTTCCTCTTCAAAATCTTGGTTCGTCTTAGACTCCAGTGCATCTTATACTCAAAAAAACATGGTAAATAAAGAAATTAGTCTGAGTAAAAAACCTAATGCTGCTGAACTCTCTAAGTCTATAAACTGCCTAAATGAGTGAATACCTAAGAATCAGAATTAAGCAATGGGGGGAAAACAGACATTTAATGAGAAGTGTATTCCTTGAACATACCACTGTATGACTGCATAAAAGTTATTGGTGAAAAGTCCAGTGTTACTCATTCTATGAAATTTCTTGATAAATTGGTATATGTCAGCTGAGCAGTTTCTTCTCTGAATATATTCCCTCAGTTTGGGGAATCATATAGATATGATTCAATTAGGAAGGAGAGTAAAGGGAAGTAGGAGAAGGGAAGGGAAAGACAAAGAAGGGAATGGAAGAGGGAGCAGAGGGAAGTATCATATTTTTCAGAGTATAAGACACACCAGAGTATAAAATGCACCAAGATTTTGAAGAGGCAAATTAAAAAAAAATGTTTATGAACTCTGCAGACCTCCCAAAATGGCCTGTTTTTCGTGAAAACAGGCCCGGCTTTTGTCAAAAAAAGGGGGGCATGAATAGCCTTTAGGAGGCTTGTAGAGTGTTCCGGGAGGGGGAGGGAAACAAGCAAAAAATGGCCCATTTTTTGCTCAGTTTTGCCTTCCCCAACCCCCAGGAGCACTCTTGAAGCCTCCTACAGCAGTGGGTCTCAACCTTCCTAATGCCACGATCTTTAATTCAGTTCCTCATGTTGTGGTGACCCCCGACCATAAAATTATTTTATGTTTTCAGTAATCTTTTGAAAATATGTATTTTCCAATGGTCTTAGGCAATCCTTGTGAAAGGGTTGTTCGACCCGCAAAAGGGTCCCGACCAACAGGTTGAGAACCACTGTCCTAAAGGCTATGCATAACCATTTTTGCAAAGGGGGCGGGGTTTTGGGCAGCCAAATATGAGATACGAACCCAGATTTTCACCCTCTTTTGTGAGGGAAAAAGATGCGTCTTATACTCCGAAAAATACGGTAAGCAAAAGTCTCCTCAGGTAATATTGAAGATTGTTTTTCCAGAATAGGTGTGTTTATTAATCATTGCATACAGGAATTGAAAAGTGCTCCATCTTTGAATTACAAGTAATTCTCAAATTAGGATCAACATTTCTGCTGCTAAGCGAGAGAGTTGTTACGTGAATTTTGTCCTTTCTTGGGCAAAAGCTAAGTGAATGTTGCCCTTTCTTGGCACAGTTGTTAAGTGAATCATTGCACTTGTTAAGTTAACAATTTTGAGGTCAACCTGGCTTCCACATTCATTTTGCTTGTTAGAAGGTCACAAAAGGTGCTTGTTGTAACTTTGAATGGTCACTAAAGGAACTGTTGTAAATCGAGGATTACCTGTAAAAGGATTCATATTAATGCATAGGAGAGAAAAGCTTATTTATTTGTTTATATCTGCCTTTATTAAATAACCCAAAGCGGGTGACATACACAATACGGCTTCTTCCTCTTATATTGCCTACAACAACAACCCTGTGAGGTGTTTGGGCTGAATGAGATTGACTGACTGTAGGAGTCTCCTGGTTTTTATCCTGGTGTCTTAAGTACTAACCAAACTGGCTCCCCTATGCTATTAACACATACTGGAAACACTAATGAAGCTTTTATGTTTTGCCTTAATCTTTCTGTCTTACATTCAGTTTACCCTTGAATATACCTAAATGTATGTTTGATTTTTTCATTTCTCAACAGAAAAGACACAAAGCTGACAGTACAGTGAACAAAAAGAAAACAATAGGTAAGGCCTTTTAAGTTTCTCTCATAAAAATTATATGATAGGAAGAGTTATAGCCTCCTTAGAGGAATAATTATATTGTCCGGCTTCCGACGTATGCCCTAATTAATACGTCGAGGCAAGTTTCACGAGCCAAGTTTCAAAAGAAATCCAGGTATTTATTATGAGCAACATCTGAGCACATACCCGAGTGAAGTCAACTCTGCCCCACGTAGTTTACAACCCAACTTCCATGGTGTGTCATAAATCACATTCTCCAATGGAGCACTTTCACGGGCTGTGGAAAATGCGCCTCTGTGGCTGGCTCTGGTAACCTGAGAATCAGCCTTGAGAAAGGTATGCATGGAATGTGCTTCCAGTCATGGAGGTCAAGCTGATTCATCAGTGCTCCCCCCTTCTGCTTATGGCAACTTGAGAGCAGGCCAGGAATGCTTTACAAATTGACATATATTTGGTTTTATTAATGTTTTGTTTATAGCTAACACCGAATAATGTGACGCCCAAGTTTAAGAATCGGGATAAAACTCCCAATTGTATAAATGGGAATAGCTTGCATTGAAAGTTGTATCTCTTGCTTTCTTACTGTGAACATTAAGGGCTGCTAATTTTCAAGTGACTTTTATTATAAATTATGTAAGTATTTGTCACATCATGATTTGATTTGTTTTAATAATGTTTTTTGCCTCTGCCCTGTAGCTATGTTCTTCTCAATTGTTTGCTGTACCTTTTGGGGTAATAGCTACAGTAATTCGTTCTAAATAAATGAATGTGGGAAACAATTTATTGCTAGTCAGTGATTAATATCACCAGTTTCATAATTTAATATTGTACTCTTCTGTCTAATTTATGTAGGTAGAAATAACATCAATTGGGTAGAAGAATTTAATGACAATAGGGCAATGCTTATCTGAAAATTATCGCTGAATTTAATGACATAGACTGGCTTTATTAAGTTTCAAAGAAAGATAAAATACAAAGTAATGAAAACAGAAAAGATTAAAAAAGGAGGGGGAGGAGATCAAAGGATGAAGAAGATAAAAGTAACAAAAATAAAAGGGGAAATACAAAAGAAAACTGATTTCTGACTTTCTTCAATACATATACAAATAATCTTACTATATACAAACTTAATAAAAACCTAAAACTATATAGCAATATAACTGCCTATTCTAAGATTAAACATAATCCTTAACAATGTACAATATAAGTGTCTTGTATTCTATGTATATACAAGTGAAATACCACTCATGCATCATCACGAAATCTCCAGAACCATAAAGCCTACAAACTTGGAATTTGGCATGTATGTTCCTCTTGGCTTCTAGGTGCTTGCTAAGAAAGGATTTTTCGAAATGACCATCAGATCATTAGTAGTTCTTATGTTATTATTAACATGCTCTGATGCTAAGGAGTTAGATGTTCTACTACTCCTCCCCACCTGAAAAGAACTCTGTTCCAACTGCCACTTGGACAGCTTGTTTCTCATCCTGCTTGCGGGCTGGGAATTTAGACATTCTACTCCCCCTCCCCACCTGAAAAATACTCTGATGCTAAGGAGTTAGACATTCTACTCCCCCTCCCCACCTGAAAGGGAGAGAAGGGGGTAACATAGGAGAGGCTTCTATGATGCAAGCGTGAGAGAGAGAAGGGGGTAGGAGAGGATCAATGGAGCAAGCCTGAGAGAGAGAAGGGGAGAGGAGAGGAGAGGCTTCTATGGGGCAAGCCTGAGGGAGAGAAGGGGAGGGAGGTGAGCATAACTACTCATGAATGTTCAAGCTTTAATTGTCAATTTAGCAAGCCCGATCACATAGTTCTGTAGTGAAGCACGGGTATCCAACTGACTAGCACACAATATTTCTCTAATCATAACAAATCTAATGATCAAACCATAAATCCAAAACTTCATTTATATCTTTCTCAAGGAAAAAAATCCAAAAGTGCTTCCCATATAGTAAGAAAGCTAGGTAAACTTTTATCTTTTATCAAAGTAGATAATTTTGCCATTGGTGCTAGTTCCATTAATTTCGCTATCCACTCTTCATTTGTGGGAATCTGCGAATTGAATTTAATGACATAGAATGCCACTTTTAAAGTAATGTACTTCAGATCAATTCTCTTAAGTGGTTTTTAACATGGCAATCTGTGCCTAAGAGAGCAGTAATAATTACAATGTTGTTGCAGGCTGCCATTTTTTAATTAAGATGCACAACGTTAACAATGAAGGTTTGAAAATACAAAAATTGGTCCACTCATGAACTACAATCTCAACTTGTAGGGCGAAACCGAGTAGCATTTTTTAAAGTTCAAATTAACCTCAGGAAAGGGCACAACACTAACTACTTCACCAATAATGGAATAACAAAGACTGCTTTCTGACTCGTAGGCAGCTCTTGATGCTGCCAGTCAGAAATCAATATGCAGCAGTCATTTTCTTGCCTTAATGCCTGTTTTGTGGAAAGACAGAAAATAAAACAGTTACGGCAAAACACAAGAGGAAAATCCTTCATCAAATTTTGTGAAGGAGCTTTGATTGCCAATGAAAGATTTGTCCAGAAGTACTTTTAAGAATGCTGTCTTGTCCTTCACTGACAGCTCAATGAAGAAAAGACAGTTCTGGAAATGGGTCTGCTGGTAGTATATGGCAAAATCCCCTAGTTCACATTGTGTCTGATTATAAGCAATAGCAATAGCACTTATATACCGCTTCATAGTGCTTTACAGCCCTCTATAAGCGGTTTACAGAGTCAGCCTCTTGCTCCCAACAGTCGGGGTCCTCATTTTACCCACCTCGGAAGGATGGAAGGCTGCGTCAACCATGAGCCTGGTGAGCTTTGACCTGCCAAACTGCTGGCAGCCAGTGATCAGCAGAAGTAGCCTGCAGTACTGCACTCTAACCACTGCACTACTCAACCCACATAAACTTTATCTAAACTATCTCAAACATCAGGAAGGCATCACTGAATTGCCCATGAAGTAGAAAATACTAAGATAGATAGACAAAGATAGTTTTCAGGTCCATTGAGCAGAGGTGGTATTCAGCTGGTTGTCTCCAGTTCAGGCGAACCAGTAGCGGTGGCTGTGGGAGGCTCCGCCCCCCGCCCCAACATAATGCGCTACTTTCTGCACGCGCTCACATTTGCGAACCAGCAGGGAAGGTAAGGGAATCCCATTGCTGCCATTGAGCATTTTGAAGAGTATCAAGTTAGGGCTCAATTAACTTTCTCCCTCTACCCCAGTCCTTCTGAGTCCTTGTCATATGTTAACTTTTGATTTTAAAGGGGAAAAATTACATTTTTCTTTCCCTTCCAGTTTTAAGAAATGGAACGTGGGAGGATATCATGTGGAAGGAGGTAAGTACTATTTTTAAGATGTTCTGGGAATTTGCAAATCTTTGATGGGATGATAAATGATGTTGATCTTCTTTGTTATTTACAGCTGGGCACTGTGAATCTTATTTGAATATTTTTCCCATTGTGTATTCATGACGATTGTCAGTCTCGAGAAAAGCTTATTTGTATAAATGTATATCCCTTTGAATAACGTAAATGTACAATACATAGCTCCTCGTCTGTGGCAGTATGGAGAAGATGACATCAAACTTCTAAATGGCATCTATTATTTCTTTCTGACTACCTCAGAATCTCATGTACAATCAGTGATTTTATTCTCTGAGTAGGGAAGATAATACTATCCAAAAACAAAGGGACATTTTAGAAACTCATACAATTTTAGAACCACATTGTGTCCCCTTGCCTAAAATCTGTATTCACTTAGCTAGAATTAAATTAATAGACCTGGGAGGAAAGGAAAGGAAAGGAAAGGAAGGGAAGGGAAGGGAAGGGAAGGGAAGGGAAGGGCCATGAAACAATTCACTTAGGGCTGGGTTCAGTGGTGGGTTTCAATCTATTTTACTACTAGTTCGTGCCTGCGCGTGTGCGACGCTCCTGAGCATGCGCAGAAGCGTCTGGGTGGGCGGGCAGAGCCTCCTGCCTCCGCCATTACTGGTTCGCCCAATCTGGAGTGAACCGGCAGAAACCCACCTCTGGCTGGCTTACATGCACTGGACATAAAATGTTTGCATAGAAAAAAACCAAGATGAGGAATGGAACTACAGATGCTGGAATAGGCCATGATTGTCTGGCTATAATTATGCATATGACTGCATCAAAGTACATTTTGATGCAGATCAGATTTATAGGCTTTAAATCTTCATTCTGGTAAGTAATTAATAATGCATGTCTTAAATCTTTTGAGGAAGAGAGCCAGTAAACCAATTCGTGAAATTAACTGTATAAGGTAACACCAAGGAAGCAGGTCTCCTCAAAGAGAGGGAAGGGTGATACGAGACAATCTTTCCTTTCAACTCTTGGACCATTCTAATTTTTAAATCCAGAAAGAAAGGGAATTTAAAACTTAGAAAAGGTACATTTTTTTTCAGTTGGAAAAATCATGTGACTGCTGCTGTAGAAAGAGATGATTAAAAACCACTATAAATAAAATTGAACAAGAAGCAATACTTGATGCACCTTAGATAACTAAGGAAAAAATATCAACACCTCAGAGAAAATTGAATTTTGAAGGTGTAAAATTATCTTCTATAGTTGTATAATGAAAATCATATAAATGTAATGAGATTACTGTTTCCAAATGAAATCCATATAGGGCAGTGATGGCTATCCTTCTTTGGCTCGTGTGCCAAAAGCGGAGGGAGTGCATGGGGGTCGTGCATGGGCGTGCCACACCCATAAGGGCCGCCCTGGGTCCTTATGGGTGGGGTATAAATGTAATAAAAATAAAATAAAATAAATAATAAAATAATGCTATGTGCACAACCCCCTGCTTTTGGTGTGCTTTTGTTTTTGCCCTCCCCAGGCTTTAGGAGCCTGGGGAGGGTGAAAATAGCTTTCCCCACCTCCAGAGGTTTCAGGAGTTTCCCTGAAGCCTCCAGAGGGTGAAAAACGGCCTCAAAAGAAGGCCTAAATCAACTGGCCAGTGCACACATGCACACTGCCAGCTGATCGGCGTATGCCCATACGCGGCAGTAATCGGAAGACTTGCTGGTCGGTGCACATGCGCGCACCGGAAACCAGAAGTATGGTTTCCAGTGTGCACATGCCCCTGGACAATTCCTCATCCTGGTTGCGGCCCAAATGATCGTGCGCATAAGGTTCGCCATCACTGTTCTAGAGTATGATGACTCTGAACCTGTTCCTCCCTCCAATTTGGGACTTTGCAGTCTCTTAAGCTGGGCCTCTTTCTTGGAAAGCTCCGTGATGCCAAATCTCTTCCCTGCTGCCTCTGCGGAATGATAGGTACACAAGCCATCATTCTTCTTTAAGGCGTTCTTCCACCTGATTAACATTAATGGGAGTCTGCACTTGCATACCCTATCTCTGTTGGATCACTCTTCAGCTAAACCTTTGGCAGGAGCCATTGCCTATATCTTTTCCCGTGTTTTGCTTTCCTGGCAGTTCCTCACAATAGTTTCCTTGAATACTTATTTATTATTGATTGGATTTCTTACCTGCTCTAGTCTTGAAACACTTGGCAGTTCACAGTAATGAAGACCTAGAAATAAAATGTGCACTGTGAAAATGAAAACTCATTAAATCATAAATCCATAATTACTATCCCCTTGGGTGACATACACCACTCTAGGATCTCCAGATCAACTCCTATCCTCCATACCGAGAATAGAGGCCTAAAGCTGTTCAAAAGTGTAGGAACTCTATTGCCTAATTACCTATTAATGGCAGTGTTAAATATCATTAAAAAGCAAAACCCTCTATGGAATGTACTTAAGGGAAATGGGGAACTGTCTATGTTTTCTTCCAGGACAAATAAACCAGACAGAATGATTTTGGTAGAAGTCATTTAAGGATTTACAGATAATGACAAGGTCCTTACACACAAAAGTAGGGACAGGCATTGGTGTAGTATTTTTATGATTGCCCATGCAGCCAATAAAGGAGCTGCTTCACTCTGAACTACTTGAAGCTTCCAGGTGATTTTCAAGGACTTCCATGTGGACCCTAGTTCCATTCAAGAACTGACTAATGTATGATGCTTAACAGACTTGATGATCCTCAAAGATAAGTTTCTACCGTATTTTTCAGAGTATAAGATGCACCTCCCCCCTCCGTTGGTGTGTCTTATACACTGAATACAGTTATTTTTGGCCTCCCGAAGCCCCTCCCCTGCATCCCATTTTTGCAAAAATGAGCAAAAAATTGAAGTATTTTTGCCTTCCCCCAGCTCCCATCAGCACTCTGCAGGCTTCAGCAGGGCTGAAAATGCCTTGTTTTTTGCAAAAATCAGCCCATTTTCCATCTGTTTTTAACCGAAAAGGGGGCACTTTTGCCTTCCCCCAGCCCTGCTGAAGCCTGCAGAGTGCTCCTGGGGGCCAGGGAGGACCAAAAATTATTTTCTTACTTACCTCTTTGAAATCTTGGTGTGTCTTATACACTGGTGCGTCTTATAGTCTGAAAAATACAGTAGCTCATTGCAGACAAAACATAAGGTATAAGTGCACAGAAGATTTGCTTGATGTAGATTGCATAAATACACCTCTATCAAAGCCAGGATTTGAATCTTTTCTTTTGCTCTTTCTGGTCAACGGACTCCTGGCTATTGTTTTTTCGAGGCCTGAGACTGGTGTGCACTTGCTCTACACAGCAGTTCTGGGTGGCTGAACAGTACTGTTTCCTGCCTCACTACCTTCATTCTTTCCTACTTTATGTGGAAGCGCAGTTTGCGGCCTTACTAATGGCCTATGAGGATTTATGACATAAACTCTCTACACCACATACATCTAAACATATAGATAACCTTTATCCAACTCAATAGTAAATCTGCTTTCTTTTTAAATACTTCCAAATTAAAGTATATTAAAGCAGAACTTGGTTTAGTAGATGAAATATATAAGCACATATTGATGGTTTATAATCTAAAGTGTTGGCTGCCTCTGCTTTGCATATTATATGTGATTAAGTTCCTGGGCTTTTTCTCAGAATTTAGAGCCAGGGCTGAACATTTGTTATTAAAAGAGGACAATCTTTCGGTTTACAGATTGACAGAGCAGCCAGCAGTTTGCAATACATCTCTCCATATTGAATTGAATACTTCACAGTGTATATACTGCAGTACATAGTATTTCAAATCAAACTTCTTCAGTTGTTTTGGAAGAATAAGGCTTCTATGCCTATTCATTGACAGATCATTATTTTATGAAGAAAAAGACCAGTTCGGTGTGGTGAAGGCACAGATGATTTCGTCTCAGAATATTTTACATCCTTGAAGAGCTCCAGCCTTTATTCATAGCCAAAGGATCACTTTGAATATTACCCTTTCTACATAAGTTATATTACCAGTTGATGGATATCACTAATGTCTATTACTCATAGTTCAGTTGCTCAAGAAAAGTGTTGGTTTCTTTTAGTCCTTTAATTGGTTCCTCAGGGAACCATGTTTCCAGCTTTGAGGCATATTGATGTAGCTACAGCACTCCATGATTTTGGCAGACTATGCAGCTACAGTGGTCATGCAGTTGTATCTTTAAGGGTTCATTACGGTTTTTTATTCAAACATTGTACCTTGTTGCACCTTGAATTCTGAATTTGTCTGGTTATTCCTTTTTTGCTTTCTGACATAAGATTACAACCCAGTCAAAAGGTTAGTGGTCTAATTTATTCAAGTAGGTTCTGACAGAAGCGTAGACTTCCTTGTTTGAACTGGGACACATTAACTATTGATTGTCAATGTGGCAAGCGTCACATCCCATACATCTTCAGATTGCCCATTTCAGCAATTAAGACAATGATTCTTATACTCATTTGGGCATGTACCTTCACTTGGAATGTGTTCATTACGTTCACTACTAACAAGGCTATCTTTTTTGTAGTCTTTTCCAAAATGCTTTATCATTTTCAAAGGGTGATAAATATTTTTTGAGGGTGTGCCTTTTGCTATGCTGGAACTGAGTTCTTAGGTTACATAGACATTTCTTTAAAAGATAATGTTTCCAGCATGCTTGTCATTGGGAATTCTGACTGCAGAAAATCAGCAGATAAATGTCCTAGAACAGGGGTGACAATGTCATGTGATGTATTACGGCAATGTCATGTGACGTATCAGGACTTTCCCCCCCTTCGCTAAACTGGTCGGGGTGGGGCCAGCACGTGATGCATCCAGCCCATGGGCTGCGAGTTTGACATCCCAGTTGTAGAACTTCTCATGTTTCTCAAAGTACTCCAAGTGTTCAAGATGTTCCTTAAGCCTTCAGTGGATATTACTGGCTATGGCAGGGGTGGGCAAACTTTGCAACTTTAAGTCTGAAGGACTTCAGCTCCCAGACTTCTCCAGCCAGCTTTGC
>JAPKID020003959.1:0-11989 GCA_026931265.2 Tropidonophis doriae
CTAGCTGATGAGAGCTAAAAAGTTTGAAATAGATCTATCCTAGTCTCCGATTTATTTATTCATCAGCTCAAAAACCTAACACTAACACACACACACACGATACGTTTTTGTGCTGATAAATGTGACACAAATACACACACACACACACACACCAGTGGTGGGTTACGGATTCCGTTCCAACACACTGTATGCTAATTTGTTTATACCTTATTTATAGCTCAGTGTATTGCAGGAGCTGAGTAGGGTCAGATAACTTTAGGAATATAGCAGAATTGTAATCTAGATTGGGACGTTGGGGGAAAAAATTCTTGAAGAAAGCAATGGCAAGCCACTCACTTATGTAGTTATCCCTGGCTGAGCTGTATAGATAACTTTTTTGATACCTTAGCAACAAAAAGTTATTAATTTTACTAATAATAGTGTAAATTTAGTCTCCCACATTAAAGTTAGGTTTCTACAGTGTAGAGTTACAGATTTAAGCAAGTATATAATCTTATTAGTGTAGTGGCCCCCAACCTTTTGAGCATCAGGGACCGGTTCCGTGGAGAAAGTTTTTCCATGGACTGGAAGGGGTGTGGTTTTGTGTATTATTGCATCCTGTGGATGGGACTTTGCTTGTTTGTGTGGCCTGGTTGCTGCCCTGCCACAGACTCATGCCTGTCCATCGACCAGGAGTTGGGGTGTTAGTGAACTCCTGTCATTCTGATATGGCCACTAATCTTCCCAGCAACAGAGGAATTCCATTGCACCTCTTACAGGGAGAAGAGTATTTTCCTATCTTTACAGTGAAATATCAACCTCGCAGATCTCAATGCCGTAAATTCCATAGACAACAGGCTACCCTTCTATAACATGTTACATAATTTTATAATGATACAAATGATGTCATTTGTACAATTTTTGTGTCAGTTCTATTTGTATAATGTATCATTGACATTTGTATAATGATATCACACAAATGAAACAAATTGAACGACGACAGTGTTTGTCTTATGGAGATCTGTGTATACCAAACCCATTTCCGCCAATGTCAATTAAAACAAGCTTTCACTGTACATTATCTCACCTAATTTGAGATGCAAATCCAAAATCAGGTTTGCAGGAAAAGATGTATGGGTAGCAGCACTTATTCATAATACCCAAGAATCTATAATCAAAAACTAGTTTGCTGGTGATCATTGCTTATGAGTGTTTCTCCAAAACATGCAGTAGAAAGATGCTTTGGAGGTGAAGGATACTTTCAAATGTTACGGTACTTGCACAGCATAGCCTCCAATAGTTACAGCAACAAGGAAAATCATATTTTCAGTTGTCACTTGTAGAACACAGGGGAACTTTGCAGCATACCAGCAGCAGCTGTATCCGAAGTGACTAAGGCTTTGAATCAGACATAATATGCAGTTAACACACATCATGGGAAGGGGATATGTTGGTTAGCAACTCAGTTATAATTAGATGGATTTTTGTGTAGTTTTTAAGGATATGTATGGAAGCTATTGCTATCAATCTGCTATTTTTACTGCTCTTCAATAAAACAATCACTTATTTACTGTTATTGTGTCTCAGTTGATAAGGTTTATCAGTTAGGGAGTCCTTCTTAGCTTTGCAGCTGACCTCAAGATTAGACTTTCCCCTCTGGGGAAGATAAACTAGGAACCCCAATGATAGCATGATCTGTGCAACTTTTTGAGAAGTTGGAAACTCAAGCTGTTGGAAAGCCTGATTAAAAAAAATAAAAGAGAAAGATACCAGGCATTCGGGAAAGCGGACAAGTGATTCACAAGACAGAGTAAGTAAACAGCAGCTCAGGACCCTTGCAAAAGGACTATTGCAAACAAATATCGAAAAGTTACTTCTTCATGCTGAAGATGGTATTATTGATAGTACAATTTATTTTTCAAAAAACAAGGAAAAAACCAGCATATATCTGTTAGTTTTAAAAGCATTTAATGACATAGCATATATTTAACAGATAGAGTAAAAGTCTAGAGGTACAGTTCCATATAACCGAAAGCCAGTTCCAGTACTATCCTGTCTACAGGCCCAGTCATTGAGAATTCATTCCTATTAAATGTATTTTTTTTCGATTGTGCAGTAAGATGAAAATTGTTCATTACAATAGTTACAGGTGACAGAGAAATGCACACTATGTATCAAAGAGCAAAGGTAATGGAGCAAAATTATAACACAGTGCAGCAGCTGACAAGCAAGTTAACCATTGGAATAACATTACTTTTTCCAGTAAATGCTTTAATTCCACTTTTACACTTAGTCAATGATTTTAAAAGGGTTTTTTTAATTATACATCTAGTCTTATACTTTTACTAGAATTATCTGAAACGTACAATATAATGTATTTCAGCAAAATAAAAAATAAAAAAAATTACAGATTATTTAAAACCATTATCAGTATGCGAAGTCCTTCTGGTTCAACATTCTTAACTGTCATTGCCAGATGCGGGTGGGGAGGTGGGGGGGCAAGGAAGCGTCACAATCGTGTTAATAATAGCCAGATGCCTGTATACAAATGGTATTGACTGGTAAGTTAATGCCAAGCTGCACTCTATTAGGGTAAAGAGAATACACTACCATTAGATTCGCAGTGGGAAGAATCAAGGAGTGAAGACTCAGCACAACCGTCTCAGATGGAAGTGAAAACTAAAATCGGCAAATTGTCTCCAAGGGGCAAGTGAATTTTATTAGCTCTGCTGCCTTGCATACCAATAACACAAAGTAGGGGTGTTATTTTAGGTTTTTTTGAAAACAGCCTCAAAAAATTGAGGAACGGTTTCAATACTAAAGCCTAATCTATATTAACTTCACTTTAAAAAAAAAAAGGAAATGTGGTTCTCTTTTACTCAACAGTTGCCCAATGCACCTCAGGTATTTATAACTTTAGAATTTTTTGAGTATGTTTTTTTAAAAAAAAAGCTGTATAAATAAAAAAAAATTAAATCATATTGAGGAACATTAGGCACGGAGAGTAATGTATTGGTTCTGAGCTTGCATGCTGGAATTCCACTGGAACGATCAGAGAAGTGCAGTGTGGACAAATAAGCAAGGAGTTCACTTCTTTTTTCCAAAAAGGCTGAACCTCTTCTCTTTGTCTTTCTCCCGTTTGCCGGGACTAGACTCACTGGTTACTGTCACGCTGGCTGGCAAGGTCTGGGCACGGTTTGAAGCTGGGGTGCTCTGTGTGCTTGTGGACAACTCAATTTTGTCTGAGGAGATGGCAGATGTGATGGCCTGGATCCATATGTTCATTTCCTCCTTAAAATAAATGTTAAGGTTAACAGGTTTTCTAGGAATCTTAACTCAGCTTGCAGGGCGGTGGCCTTAACTGCTTCCCAACCCCCATAAAATCCTTGGCCTTTTTTTTTTTTTTGTACAACCAGAAATAGCAAACACATCTTTCTTGGTAGCTCTATTGCAGAATTACATCACTGACATTACTATGATGCATCCACGTTCTCCTAAATAGTTTTCCTTTTTTGCATCCTGAATCACTGCTTCCTTTCCCCACTGCCTTTTATTCCCAGGCCAGCCTGATGGCTTCTTTCTGTGCTTCTGGCAGGGCAAACTGAAAAGCTAATTCTGCTGAGCAAAGCTCAGGCTCAGGAAGAATTCCCCATCTCAGGATCTGAGTTGCAGCCAAGGCAGCTTGGTTTGGAGTTCTCCTCTGCCAAGTCTGGCAGACAACTGACTTCCCCTCTCAGCTGCAACATCTAATTGGCTATAGTTTAGTCTCTCAATTCCCACACTGGATTTACTGTACATGTCTCCATTGTTGGTGGAGAGGGAACTGAAGTTAACACTACTCTGAAGTAGTCTCCAACTTGAGTACAAAGCCTCTCATAATTTCAAAGCTGCTGGAGCTTGTTCAATGGAGAAACAACAATTAACTTCATGGGCTTTGCCTAGGGATAATCCCCAACAGGCTTCCTTCTGCAGCGATGTGGTGCAGTTTTTCACACATGCTCCTTTTTCTAGTTTCTGAATATGTCATGTCAAACAGATAGCTATAGCTATGGCTATATTTGCAACTGGGATGAACTAAAAGCCAGAGGCAACTGCTCAAGATGGCAGAGCAGTCATTCCTAGAGGCTTGTACTTCCTTTAATTTAACACAAGATAGCTTTTGCATGTAGGGACAGCTTTGGGAGGATCTGATTCATGACTTGCTTACCTTCCTGGACAAGAGCAATTCAAGGCTGCTCAGTTGTCTAAAATGCCCTGGCTCTAACTTGATGAGCATTGTCTATCTCCAGGCTTCCTCTGTTCCCAGATTTATCCAGGCAGAGTAGGATTTATTTCTGTCAATAATTTGGCTTTTCATGTAGGATTGCAAATTTTAAAATATATATATAAGCTGAGAGGCTTGCCAATGAACCCAGATTTCTTGAAACTGATTTGTCTGGGCAGAGCAGGACTAAGCTTTCACCAAATCTAGATTTCTCTGGGCTTTCCCATGACAAACTTTGTGTCTTCCTGGTCACAAGGTCCAGGGGGAAATGAACCTACAGTTTTTAGAATACCCACATAGAGAAACAAAATATTGGCTACACCTTTACTTTAAAACCAAAAGAATGAATGAAAGGAAAATACTTACTTCATCTTTGGCTTGGAAAAGGTATTCATTGCCATCAGTTAACCTGTAATTCAGAATAAATTTACATTTGAATAGAGCAAATGTTTCTGTTACCAAAGCAAGAGTTATATGAGATGTAGACCTTGTTCTTGTATCAATAGGCTAGACTGACTGATGTATGTACCATCTGCAATATTCACAGTCTTCACAAACATATACAATATATTCTTGCTATTGTGTGATGGAGGAACCTCCATCATCCCAATCTGAGACATGCACACAATGAATATCATAACGTTCAGTTTAACTAAGTGCATTCAACTTTGGAAGATGAAAGATTTTTAGACTGAATGTATGAATGTAGGCTGAAAATTACTGCTCCGCTTAATCTTTTGTCTTGGAAATAAAGATTTTTACCTTAACTTGAATACGTGCTTCTTCTTCTTGTACTCTACTGCCACTTCACATACCGCTTCTTTCAGGCTCACAGGGACCTCACTGTGGTATGGAATGCCTGAGGACGCTGCCTTTGCATCTTTGTAGAAACCCATTTCTTGGTTGTTAATAACACAGTAAACATTATGCCATGATCTTGAGACACAAAAGAAACAGCAAAGCAAGTGTTAAACAAGCCCAACTTTCCTCTGTCTTACTACAATTAAAGGCATTGAGTTATAGGTGTTTAGCAAAAAAAGCAGTTAGGAACAATGGGCAGCATAATTTGGACAAATAGTAATTCTACAGTTTTCCAATATTTTGGCATTCTTTGGAAAGGGATGCTTTTGGAATGTAAATTGTTATGCATCTCAAGAATTTAAACTTTTGAAACATGTTTTATTTGAAACACTGATTCTTGGGGTTTGGTCACCCAAGTAATTATAACATTGCAGTTAAAAAGATTTATCCTATTGAACGTTACAGATTTTCAGTTCAAATATAATTACTAATCACTGCTATAAGTGATTAAAAGAGAAAGCACATCAGAGTTAAAACCCACTTATCCTAAGACAGTAAAGTCTATGGGATCAAAGATGACATATAGTCGCTAGGTTAAATCAGCTATATACAATGTATGATCAATGTTATGATTTAAGGCCAGCATGCAGCCTATTTGGTGATCAGGACAGGAGAGGCAAAAGGACACGAGTAGCAATCCTTTTAATAAGCTCTGCATAACTGCTGTTATTGAAAATGATTATATTTTTTTTGTTTGATTGCCTGTTCCAGCAATCTCTATTATAGTTAGCCTATTTCTTATTCTGACCTAAACTTCAATCGAAGGCTCTGTTTATCAGAACCAAGAAAACATCATGTAGCAAAGGTTTTTCTGCTGAAAGGAGGGAATTGTTGGCACAGAATCATAAATATTGCTATATCCCTGAGCAAGTGAGGGAAAACCTTGGTAAACATCTGAAACTGACAAGCTTATGGCCATCAGGAAAATGTATTTTCCCTTCCTCCTGTCTGGCATATAATCAGGAGATCTAAACAAATTATAGCCCAGAATTGCATGTCTTCCTCTTTTATTAACATTTAACCGCTTTCAGAGGAAGTCACAGCAATGTTAAAAATCAACCTGCAACATGCCACCATAAACCATACTGGCAATCTGGTCAATGTGGCTCCTCTGACACACACATATGCCCATTTGTGCTGCTTACTAAAAGAAATTATCAGTTTGCTGTCTTTTCTTGCCTCATTCTGATACCTGCTCTGCATGACACATATTGTGTGTGTATGTGTGTGTGTTATGCTATTTAACAATTTTGCTCACCAAAGTCTTATTTTAGAAGAAATATTACCTGAGATATGAAGATTATCTCTATAAGCTTGCACATGTATCAAAAATAGTTAAATAACAAAAATGAACTCTAATAATTGCTTTTAATTATTATTTTTTCTCTGTTTAATCTTTTTATGTAGCCATCTCCTTTTACAGTGCAGTCCCAAATAGGTCATTTGGAGGTACAGATTTCAGTCCAACAAAAACTGGGCATCAATTATGCTGGATTTTACAATTTTTAGCAATTTTTAGCAATTTTGACTCACAATAATAGTCTAGTTCAGATTTGCTACACCTTTTTAAATGTTGAATTCTCAAAGCTGGTACCTTAGATATGAAAAGCAAGTGTTCAATGCTACCATCTTTGAAGTAATTGCACCTGTTGATTCTTTCACACGCTTAACTAGTCAGATCAACTTTGTGTCAGGAAAATGCTGTTGTTTTCATGAAGCTCAAGGCAGTTTGACAAACAGTGATCTTGAACAAGACTGCTGGGAGGAAGACTACAAATACTTCCCTGCTATTAGAAGTGGAATGCTGATTTGGAGCGGGATTCCTGAACGAGAGAGGGAAGCCTTACAGGAAAGTAATGTTGCATCTATGTCGCATGTGCATCAGTAATGGTTTCCTCTTATCTTCACTATCAGTTTGTGCACACTTGCTTCACTTGCGCCTGATACTTCTGTGCATACGCAGAGTGGCAGTGATGTTGTTGGGGTGGGAGGGTGGAGCCTTCTGCCACCACTACTGGTTTGCCCGAACTGAGGCAAACCAGCAGAATACTACCTCTGGTGTGCATATGTATGAGTGTGTTGTGACCAACTCTTGCACCACACAAGATTACAGGGCCGAATAATCTACCTACATATATACTCCCATATGGAGAGCACCAAATTTGAGATGCTTGGTCAAAATAAAATAATAATAGTAATCTTTATTGTCATTGTAAAAATTATAATGAAATTGGTGAATTACAATGAAATTGGTGAATTACAATGAAATTGGTAATTAAATTAAATTTAAATCCAAGATGTTTAAAATTTTTCTCTTAATTGCAATACAATACCTGTTTGAGGCCTTCTTGCTGTGTGATTCCCATTCATGCTTACGATTTAAGAAGCCCTCCATCTGGGCAGAAGGTATTTCTTGTGTTTTGGCTGGAAGAGTGGCAGCGGTTTGAGCCTGGAGGCTGGACTTGGCTTTGCGATCAGCTGTCGGTGAAGGAACTGGACTTGTCTCTTTGGAACTTGTCCTCTGGTCTGCTGCCCCATTGACCATTTCATTGGTATCCCTTCCTTCTCCCATCTAAGAAACAAGAGGAAGACTATAACGGCTGGTCAATAAGAAGTTATCACAAAACAGTTTATTTCTTTAAAAAAAAAAAAAGGCTTAAATGTTCAGTTGCAAAACTTGCACACATTGTGTCCCAAAGCCTAGATTGCTCAATAAAACTGTTCTCACATTCAGCTAGAGCAACAAGAGGCCAAAGGAATTAGAAGGTATCAATAGATTAGTACCCAATTGGTAGAAGTGAAGCAATGAAGAATGAGAGAGGGAGAACCCATCTGTGAGAGTTTTACTGCACTTGGCACTACTGATCAGATCCTTTAGTTTGATCCAGTAAATGCAAACTGTAATCCAACAAGGATTTTTTCACTACTGACTACAGAGAATGTTTTTTGCCATCCCACAACTGGTAATGAGAGATAACTGATAAATGTGTCATTCCCTGAATTGTTGCCACTTCGTTTAGTATTTATACTTCTTTGAAACAGTAAGAATCTCACTTTTTTTAAAGTTGGGAGAGCGCAGAAGAAACAGAAGCTCAAACTGATTTGCATCAGTTGTCTTTCACACATTAATAAAAGTTCTGTAATTGAATCAGTGCAGTAACTCTTATATTAAGCCAATGAAGTAACATAGTCAGCAACATTGATAAAAATATTTTCATTTAACATTGAACTCTCTCTTAGTTTCTGCATATGAGCTCCTTACTGCTATTTCCGTCTTCCTCAAGACAGTATCTGCTATATATATTGGGGTTCCAACTCCCATAGGCCCTGACTATTATTTCTAATAACGTTTAGGAAATCTGGAGACTATCAGTTTAAGGAATGCTGTCCTACCGCATCCCCAAATTGCCAACATAATCAGAAAGCAACATGCAGAAATTGGGAAGAGGATAGCATGCATTTTCATTATGTCCACCATTCTAAGGAACTTGGATTTTCAAAGATAGACAATCTTAAAGGAAAGAAGGTGGAATGCAATCAGTCAAAAGTTACAATGTTAATTTTTTTCAAAGTCACAATCGCTGGACTTTGGAATTGGGTGGATTGGGTGCTAAAGGAGCCAGAAAAAAAACACTACAATCACTCAACATCACACTTCTATTTACCCCCAAACAAAGACAGAACCAAGGCTGTGGCCATCACTCGCTTTGTCGGTCATGTTGCCCGTTGTGTTGCAATTGAGTTGCCTAGGAGGGGCCAGCTCTGACTGGTCACTTCTTGAGGTCTTCATCAGCCATTTCATTCCCCTTAATCATTTATATCGAAATCCTGAAAGTTTTAATCTTTCACAGTGGTGGTTTGGTTCCAGTTGGGATAAATAACATTTATTGAGGTTTAGGGATTTTCAGTTCTGTGCCACAAAAAAGCCATTGGTAGCAGCCCAAAAAGGATTACAATACTGCAATGTGGGGATAATTATTAGCAAGTTAAAGCCTAGCACTGCTCAATGCTCTAGTAGTAGATTATGAACACTCTGTGTCATTTGTATATTGGAAACAAGCAAAGAATCATAAAGGGCATAATTACTACAAACATGTTTGCTGCTTTAGCCAGGCCTGGGATAATACAGAAGCAGCGGAATCATTAGGCAGCAAGCTATACATTTGCCAGTTTAGCTACAATTGTTTGATTAGATTTTTGTAAAAGATGGTTATCAACTTTCCTGTAACTTCCATCATGGTTTATTTTCTAGTTACAAAGATTACCAGTGTTTTACCTCACACAAGAATTGAATGCCCTCAATTCTTTCCTCCTAGCCTTTATCTGTACAGTAAAATTATGCTCTATATAAGGGTGTCTTAGTCTATCTGATCCCCCTACTAGTGGTTTAAGCAAACGAGTTGCTTTTAAAACCCTGTATTAGTACAGGTAGTCCTCAACCTACGACTTTAATTGAGCCCAAAATTACATTAAATGAAAAAATTGTTAAATGAGTGGACTCATTTTACGACTTTTTTGCCACATTTGTAAAGCGAATCACCATAGCTGTTAAATTAATAACATGGTTTTAAGTAAATCTGGTTTCCCCATTGACTTTGCTTGTCAGAAGGTTGCAAAAGGAGATCACATGTCTCTGGGACACTGCAACCATCATAAATGTGATTAGTTGTCAGGCATCTGAATGTAAATAACGACCGTGGGGATGCTAGAATGGTCATATGTCACTTTTTTTAGTGTTGTTGTAAGTGACTTCCAATGGTCACTAAATGAACTGTTGTAAGTCAAGGACTACCTGTATTTCTATACTTTTGAGCCATTTGGAGAATCCTGCTTGGAATATTAATATTTATTTAAATATTGTATCTCTTTTCATCCCAATACCAAAACCTACCGTTTTCAATCAGAAAACATACTGGTTCCAATACAGTTTGCAAATTATACTGGGCTGTATTACTTTTAGTTTAAGAATTTGGCAGCATTATGTGTTCTTTTCAAAAGCCTTGAAACTTTTGAAGTTAAATACAAACACAAATGGTCTAATTTGAAAAGGCCAACTAGGTTCCCATCTGATCAGCTGTGCTATCTTAGCTGTAAATTCTCTCTCCATATTTGTATATCTCACAAAGTTCCATTAGAAATAATGGATCCCTTTTTGGAGTACACATGTATAGAATAATATAAAGTTGTCACTTTTCCAAGATTACAATCACACCCTGTTGGGAAAAATGCTACTGAACAACAACTTTGTTCAGGATAGCATTGTAAACCATTTCAAAGCTTTTTACACTTAGCTTTCACCAAATATCTTTTCCCAAAATCTTTCAAATTCATAAATAGAGCAACTTACTAGTTTTAAACAGAATTCTAATTTCTGAAACTCAGCCAGGCTCCAATATTGAATTTTATCTCTAAAATTTTAAATCTTCCCTTAAAAGAACTTATTACTTGTAGTCTATAATCAATCTATTAAACTAAATAAAAATATGGCTAAAGATGAATGCTTTTTAATATATGATTACTCCCTCATATTTATGTCTATTTATCTGAATGTCAGAAAGACACCCCCTCTTTTTTTTTTTTGAAGAATTAGGAAAACTTACTATGAATTTTCCTAACATTAAGGAATGGAACAAATGTTCCGTTGAGAATATGAAAGTATTTAATTTACTTGCTTGCAGATTTTGAATAAAATTAAGTGTCAATTAAATCAGAGCAGGCAATGAAAGCAGAGAAAAATTATAGAAACTGTCTCAATTAGATTCCATAAAGTGGGAAAAGTTAAAACGTTTGTAAAAGAAAAGAAAAGAAAAGACTTTTTTCATTTATCATAGTACTGTTAGCAACCTGTATCTACATCACAGGCAGTGAAACTGAGAGCTGTTGCATGCCTGATAAATCAACAGCTGTTCCCCAGTTTGACAGTTCTGCCATTTAAATGATCATCACTACAGATCTTATTCTTGAGCTATAGTTGCTGGCAAAGTAGCTTGATTATCTGGGCAGTCATACCCCAAGGCAGTGATGAAATTGTCTTGGGGTAGATGAGGCTACTGCAGGAACGCCTTGGTCTTGAGGCACTGAAAAAGCTTTCTAACTGCTTTTTGGTGACAAATATTTTTATAGTCTATTTTTTTTTAATTAACTGCTTTGAACCATAAACGGAATAACCCCCTCCCCAAACAAATAAACATGTAGGCAAAGTATGCATAACAACAAAAAGGTGAAGGGTAAAGAATGGGACTAAATAAACTTTTAATCGAAACATGCTCTGAGCATGCAAAGACAATACCATGGGTGCTAAGGGTTAACAACAACAATGAAACAGATGGGACATAGGCATGTTATGAATACACATTTTCATCACTGGAAGGTTAATCGCAAGTCAATTTAGTGGTCAGCTTCTTCTTCAGGTTTGCAAATTTTGACTATAAGATGCAGTGGGAGGGGAAGAGTGATATCCCTTCCTTGCTTTCAAAGTGCATGAATAAATATTGCATTGTCTTTTTCCTCCTGAGCCTCTGTCACATTAGATGATGAATAATGAAGAGATTTGTGGTAATGAAAGGCAACCCATACATTCTTACAATCAACATAATTTTGAATGTACTTTTTTTTAAAACCAAATTATAACCCATGATTATTGGAGAGAACTGCAGTATCTCTCTCTGAGATTAAGATCAGATATAGTTTGTATTAGTTTTCTACTGATTATATAGCCAATTATTTTGAAGCTAAACGCCTCTTAGACACTTGTGACTGGAATGCACTTCTAGTTACTGCATTCTTTAATGCACTTTGAGGGGCAGAGACCAAACAGTAAGTACAACAGAAGACCAAAAATTTGTAAAAAGCATTAAATTAAATAAAAAATTAAGAAGCTTTATG
>JAPKID020003960.1:0-11988 GCA_026931265.2 Tropidonophis doriae
CCCCCCCCCTCAGCCAGGGGTAGAATTTGGAGATTCTCTGAACCGGACATAACGTTAGCTACAGGTTCTTCTGAACCCAGGTGAATCCGTAGCAGCCCACCCCTAGCTATTGCAATTTCTACTGTAAGGATTACCCTCTGGAATTTATTGTTTACCGTTGAGGATTCACCAACAGGTCCCATTAATTGTAGGCCACAATGCCCCACAACCAGTTTTAAAGGGCATAGTCTTATGAAGTTGCATTTGTTCCAGTCTTCATTCAACCAATTTTGTTGTATTTAAGTACAATAAAGATTATACTTAAATTATTGTGGAGGTAGCAGCTTATATCTGTATAGTTCCATTTTTAAAAAATAAAGTTTTCTAAGACAATTTTTTCTGACGCCACAGGCTGTGGGACTCCTTTGATGGTATGGTTGATAATACAATCAGGGCCTGAGATCTGTTGTTTCCTTCCCTTTGGTCTACAAGGATCCCTGGTTTTTGCAGGGACATCTGCATATATAATGCCAAGACTAGCGCTTTAGAAAGGATTGGTAAGGCATTATACTGGAGACTATCAATAAGGGAGAGTATTAGTAGCTCAGGGTTGAATTTAGGAGTCCTTGGTGCTCTCTGAGCTTAGTTGTTTTCTAGCAGACATTTCATTACCCAAACTAGGTAATATCATCAGTGACAGTTACTCCTGTGCTTTCAGCATGCTACGCAACAACTGAGTCAAATTGCACTGTATCTGTAAATTACACCAGTGGTAGCTGAGGCAACCACTTTTTTCTACTTTTAGCACTGGGTGAAAATCAATCCAATGAACTATAATAGCATTTCTGGATAAAAATGAAATATGTTTTCAGTTGCAATTGCCTTTATTTTAGCCGTGGTTTACTGAACTAACCATAATTATATGATCCAAAGATAATATAGGCAAACCTTGAACCAAATAATAGATTAATCCAGCAAAGAATATGAGGTTTTATCATTTGAATATTAAAACATCTAGCAAAAAAGATATGACATCTTCCTGTACTGTGTAACATCAGTAACCAAATATTGCAATTCAGGATTTATGTTTGAAGCTATAAATGCAACTTATTTATCATTTTGACAAGAAACATCATCATAATATAATAAACAGAGTTTCATAGTTTACAAAAGTCAATTACTTAAATTTGAGGCATAAACAAATTGGGCAAGGAATCTGTTTTTAGTACAATAAATTATATGAATAGCTGTTTGAATGCCTCTATTTATATAGTTTTGGGGTTCTGTTTTGATTATAGTAGTTGCTGTGCAACACACTTAATTGCAGTTTTCATTTTAATCGAATGTTATTTTGTACTATATTCTGATTAATCCATATTTATATTCATATTTTTTAAATGCAAAATAACTTGCATATGCTAATAGTTTTAAAAACCAGTTTTTGTCCTTGTGGTAATAAATGTGATGCATGTCTCTTTAAAGTTTAATTTTATTTTCTACGAAAATAAAGATTATTTATTCCATCCCTGATTTGCCTCATACACCAGGAAGCTGGTAAAGTTGGTGGTTCACCATGAGCATTTTGTAAAATTCTCGATGAATAATATGCTTGGCATGCAATGTCGGGGCACATTACAATTTTGTAACAATAAAAATTATTTGTTGTGTTCTTGAAAATCTTTTCAGCCTGTTCACCTTAAGGGTGTAGATATGGTACCTGGACATTTGCTCTGTTAAATCATCTAGTTTAGAACTTGTTTCATTACTAAGAAAAGTAATTAAGTTTAGGAATGATATGTCCTTATCAAAAAGCCTTTCCTTAGTCCAACTAATCCACTGACTGGTCTCAGATGTCCCATTTTTGCCTAGGACTAATGATATTTTACATCTCCAAATAGATTTGTATTGTATTAATTATGCTGATTTTTTTGTTTTGAGCATTTTCTGGCATAACAGATTGAGGCTACTTTAGTGAACTTGAGGAACAAAATGAGCGAATGTGCAGCCTTGTTAGTTTTTCTGGATCTTTAGTGGTTTCAAATATTATCAACCAGATTATCTTCCTTTATTTTGACTGTCTGATGAAGCGGTATTGAGTGATACTGGGGACCATTATTTAGCAATTTTTTGACCTGGGATATCACATAGAATTCTGTGCTGCTCAATATCTATATGAAACCACTGAGAGAAGATTTCTAGAGTCTTGGAATAAGGTACTGTCCCAGCCCTATTGGTCATCTAATTCTAAAGAAGTGGATTATTTCCTTTTCTGGTATCTAAGTCCATAGTGGACTGGATAAGGATGAACATTAAATAAAATTCAGTCAGTGAGGAATCAGATTTGCTTAACAATTGTGGCAAGAAATGTTGTAAAATGGCAAAAGTCAGATTCAATTAACAACTGCCTCACTTAGCAGCTGAAATTTTGAGATCAATTGTCATAAGTCAAAGACTATCTGTAGATGTTTTTTTTTTATGTACAAGTGAAAGTAGTGACATTGACCTTCAGAGGTCTAAAAGACTTGAGGCCTGAAGGACTCCAAAATTCAACCTATCCAGTTCTCATAAGATCATCAGGAGATGCTCTTACTTTCTGAGGTCCATTTGGACAAAGGAGAAAGTTCAATTAGTCATGCATAATTTTGATGTGATATAAGGGTTCAGGTCTTGGACTTAGAGTGGAGAGACCCAGGTTCTAGTCCATCCCCATCCTCCAGTTTTCATGGTGAGGGGTAGGAGTTTTGTCTAATACTGAAGCAGTTTCCTTTTTTTAAGAATATTTATTATTAGATCATCCCCTGAGCAGAAAGGTAGGATATACAGTAAATAACAACACAATTTCCATACTTTGTACAAGTGGATTTAGCCTTTATGGGAGAGTATACATAATAAGAGATTCATGACAGTGGTTTTTAAATATGCAAAAGGCTTTTATGTAAAAGATATAGCAAAACAGTTCTGTACTACTCTGAGCAAAATTTTAACAACTCATACTTGAAAAGAGCAGGTTTTAACTTATCATTATAAAACTATGATAAGTGAGAGAATGAAATAAGCTTGGCTTTGTTGGGAAAAAAATAATGGAGCAATATCCTGCTGAGTAGAAAGCTGAACTGGATAATTTCCAGAATTCTTCCATATCTGGTAGCATTTTGGCCTTCCCTTTGAGCTAGAATTCCAGCTCCAGAATATTGCAAGTATTGTGGTGGACATTGTTGGACATTTATTAACTTTTAATAATAGAAGGAAAAAATGTCAGACTGCCACCTAATTGATTTTTTTAGAATGGAAATTGAGCAGAAATCCTTTAAAGTTGGGAAAAGATTTCATTTCATTTTACATTTTATTGGACTTATATACCGCCCCCTCTCCCCAAAGGGACTCCCCAAAGATGTTATAATACTGTATGTACACAATATAAACAGATCTATAACACCCCCCCCCCCAATTTGAGGGCTGTTTTCCTGAAGTAACAATTGATAATCAGACAAGTTTCTCGCTTCTCCATAAATAAGGTGTTTATTTCCTATGAATAAAAAGATAACAAACTAGTAGTATCATAGCATTAGTCTGTTTTTGATTATTATGTTAGATTGCTATGCAGGATGTAGATTATAATGCCACCATTAGTAAAATAATTGCATGAAGTCAAGAGCACATAACTAATATTGCTGTAAACAGAATTGTATGTGTAACGAACAACTCGTCAATTATAGAGCACACATACCTGTTCTCACAATTGTAAAAAGTGAAACTTTTACTTCAGGACTGGATTAGTATGATGATGGTCATTCTGATGCACTCTAGGTATATCCATCAGACTGTTCATTCTCAGTCTAAAGACCTATGACTTTCTGTGAAATCTCTACAGGGTTTTTAAAAGATTTTTTTAAAATTATAATTGGACTTCCAGTTCTGTGTTGCAAGGTAACCATAAAATTCCTTTCTGCACAACTTTTCTTTTTATTAAACAATATAAATATATTCTTCTAAAGTAGAAAATTTTAATTTTAATATTTTAACTGGAATTTCATATATTAAACTGAAACTATATTAAAGTCTGTTAAAATACTGCAAATAAATGCAAAGTCATTGGAACGTCACTTTCCATAATATGCTAGGTAGTTTGGTTGAGTCATTATAACTTGTAAAGCTGTAGCAATCATATTTCACATTATTATATTTCAAGAAACTGTGTGTTCTTATTTTTCTTTGTCTAACTTTTCTCCAATATCAATGGCTCATAACTGTGACTAAAAAAGCTTTTGAAAAGTTTGTCTTTTTCCCCTAGTATCATTTGTTTAGCTGTTACAAGTAGCTAATTTGTTATCGGAGATTTTGTTTTGTATGCATTAGCAAAACTATTTTTTTATTAATTGGGCACTTCTTTCAAAACATACAGTATTTTAAAAGGTATTTTTCTTCAATTTATCTTGTTCAGAATTTATCCAGCACTGTGTATTATAATCTCAAATGGATATAAGAGTCAGTTTTATTACATCTGCACAATATTTAGGATATAAGATTTTGTTTATATAGTTAAACATTGCAAGGTTAGGTAAAATTAGTATTTAATTTTAGATCTTTGTGTTTACTAAGTTAAAGTTTTATGACATAGAAAGTGGAAATTTTGGGGGAATCAGCCTTGAGTAGAGTTTCTGTATCTCTTACTTAATATTTGCAAATTAGTGGACTGGGAAATTCTCTCTCCAAAAAACTATAGAGTGATAATAGTACGGTGAAATTTTTAATGCTAAAGTGAAATCTATAAATTGTATGAAGTTCATTATTTCTGTTAAATGAGTTTTTGATTAAACTCATATCAGAAACCCCTTTTGGGTGTCGTATACTTCAATAATGTAAAACTACTCTCAACTGAAAATACAAATTCTGAAACTGTGTGTTGTGTTTAGATGTAAAATGAAATGATGCATTATGACATGTAGCCCAGCTACCCTTTCAAGGCCCATTTTGCTCTGCCTTTGCCTGCCCCCCCCTCTCTCTCTCTCTTTCTCTCTCTCTCTCTGTCTCTCTCTCTCTCTCTCATCCATCTGTGTGAAGCCTTTTTTCTATTTCTAAAAATAGTACATATGAATGAATGCTGACTATTTTTTGAAATAGTAAAAAAGCTCCAAACTGATAATTAAGAGATTTATAAACTAATCCTTTAAATATTGTATGACTCAGATTTCTTCTTCAAGACAACATTGTGCTAGGTGTGTACAGGGATTTGGAAGTTAACACTTGATGCTACCTATAAAGTATTCCTGTGACTTGAAATGTTACAAAAACTTTAGTAGAATTATCAGCTGGTCAGATTGGTACAAGTAGGCCTTGACATACAACCATTCATTTAGTGACTATTCAAAGTTATAAAGTCACTGAAAAAGTGGTTATGATCAGCACCCACACTTAACCATCATAGCACCATCATAACACCTCCATGATCACATGATCAAAATTCAGGCACTTGACAACTGGCATGTGTTTACGATGGTTTACGATGCATGTCCCCAGGGCATGCAATCACCATTGGTGATCCTTCCAGCTGATATCTGATGAGCAAAGTCAATGGGAGAAGCCAGATTATCTTAACAACAGTGTGATTCACTTCATAACTGCAGTTATTCACGTATCAATCATGGTAAGAAAGTCATAAAATGGTGTGTTATTCAGTTAACAACTGCCTTCTTAGCAACATAAATTTTTGGACCCAATTGTGGTTGTAAGTTGAAGACTCCTGTATTTCTATCATGCCAATATTCAAATAACTTTAAACAAAGGTGTAAACTTCACAGCTTTTTAACTTAATACCTTTTAGTCATGTCCACTTCCCAGATTTCAGAACAAAACAATAGTTCTCCTCCCACCCCTAGCACTTAATAGTGGTTTAATATGTAATACTACATTAAACAGAATCTATTGTGTTTATTTTCTCTTTGTACTAGTGATCCCAGACTCAGTAATTTTCAGTAATAATAACCATGCCACTTTTTAATGGTTTCTGTTCTTTTTATATTTATTACAATTCATTCTGTACAAAATACTAAGAATGCAATGTGTTCATGGATGAGAACATCCACATGCCCTGATTTTATCTTTATTTGTCAAACATATTTTTCTAACAAGAGAAAGGTGATGCCTCTAGGCTTGAAAAATCTCAAAGAGATATTACACACTCATTACAGAAATGCACCAATTGCATTTTCAAAATAATAATAATAATATAGTTCAGTGATAGAACACAATACCATACATAAACTTCCTCTGCCCCCAAAAACCTCAGTTCACACATGGCATCTTCTCCATATGAGCTGAAAAAGAGTGTATCTGAAATATTAATGAGTTGCTATGAGAAGACCAGAAGAAGAATTATACATGTCCTCTTAGTAAAATATTTTTATTAAATAATTTTTTTTGAATGTTTTTGAGAAATGTTAAGAAAGTGCATGAAGGAATTACTGACGTCAAGGAAATGTGAGAGGTGATGGGTGCAACTAATGTGAAGAAGCTGCTGAGAAGTGAATGAGGGCAAGGATGAGAAGAACTAGAAGTAGTAGTCATAGGTAAATGATTCGTTTGTAAGTAGCATTATTGAAAGTTATGTTGAGTAAGCGTAGGTTATCATATAGAATTATTATCATATAGTTAATTAGATAAGTTTATCTAATAGTTATCTAAATAGATAAGGTTATTGTATAGAAGTACCATATAGAATTATTTTTCATACGTATTCCTTAACTACTTGTTCTAATAGTTGAATTCTGTAAATAAAATTATAATTTCCTGGACTACTACATTTAACAATGATTTTAGAATCCTACTGCTGTTTGCAAGTCAGTATGAATCATAAGCAAGGTATTTGGGGAGATATTAAAGGAAACCTTTAGTAAATTGTCAGTTGAACTCTACAGTAATAGTTCAGATTGTGGAGCTTTTGATGAAACCCTTAGAATATCATATAATGATTCCAAAGAAGGTCAAAGGGCAATATCTACCTTGTTTTGGTTTCTGGCACTAAAGAAATGGAGTAGTATCTATGAAGCCATATTGAAAACCTTTCTTCTCCCTGTAGGATATAACTCCTTCTTAGTAACATTCCATGAACCTAACATGAGAAAGTGAAATAAAGTCCATCATTACCTGAATGGAAAAAAGAAAGAAAAATTAAATGCAACATTGTGATTAAAGTGTTAGTCCGGGACTATGAAGACTAAACTGTGTTACACTAAGCTGTAACACCATTAGCTTCAGTGACATAATGGTGATAATAAAATGTTTTCATGGCTGTATCCCAGTCAGTTCTGGTTTATTATTGAGTAATCCAACGCATTTTTCCCCCTTTTACTTCACAGACTCTTTAAAAAAACACCCTAAAAAACTTAGAAAAGTGGCGAGATGGGCCAACCCTAGTGGTAATACCATATATACAGTAGCCCTACTGCTAGGAATTTGGATCCTGTATTGCTCTTAGTAGAGTGTCTTTCTTATACATTTTTTTTTCTGCCTGATGAATAGAACAAAAGTGACAAGGTCTAGCAATAGACAGTACTTGCAGAAGATGTTCTTCGTTACCATATACCTTTTAAAATTGTAGCAGATTGCTAGCTGAGGATTAGAAAACAATCATAGAAGGGAGAACCGTGTGTCCCCCCCCCCCTTCGATTGGTATGATCATAATATGCTGAACGGAATTTGAATTGGTTGCTCCTTCTTCTCTTTTCTATGGACTTTAATTCTAGAGTGTAACAGAAGACCTTTGTGTTTTAAAATATTAGGCAATATATTAAGGATGAAACATTTCATTAAAAGTTAAGGTTCCCCTGCACATATGTGCTAGTCATTCCTGACTCTAGGGGATGGTGCTCATCTCCAGTTAAAAGCCGAAAAGCTAGCGCTGTCCAAAGATGTCTTTGTGACCATATGGTCGACATGACTAAATGCCGAAGGTACACGGAACGCTGTTACCTTCCCACCAAAGGTGGTCTCTATTTTTCTACTTGCATTTTTGCATGCTTTCAAACTGCTAGGTTGGCAGAAGCTGGGACAAGTACTGGGAACTCACTCATTATGCGGCACTAGAGATTTCAACTGCTGATCTGATCAACAAGCTCAGCGTCTTAGCTGCTGAGCCACCGAGTCCCTTATAAACATTTCATTAAGATACTTCCTTTTTTGTCTTTGTCTCTATTTTTAAATTTCTTTTAAAGAGAAGTTCAGGTGCAGAATAGGGTACAACATTTCCTTTCTATTCAAGAAAAAGAGTAACAATTTGTACTCTTAAAAGACACAAACTGTGTTTCTTAGCTTATTGTCTTTAAAATGCATCTGTTTCCATTTCACCTGATGTAGCCTTCCTGCATATTGTGTCCTAACAAACTCATTCTGGACACAAACCCTTGTGCAGTGCAACATCTCTGCCTTCTCTGCTTGGAATACAAATGAGATGGGAATGAGATAGCATAATCTTGACATGATGCAATAGAGTGGACCATTGTATGTGCCTGGTTGTTTGGGTCTACCTTCTTGACTGTAGGATTGTCAGTCTTCTCTGCTTAGTGAGCCAGGACCTGATTTCAAAGCCTGGGATAGAATATCTCCAGCTTCCCTGAGGGTCAAAGACCACACTCACGTGATTTGGGCTTGTTGAGATAGTATATTGGGTTGTGGCTGCTGCACATGTTACCGCTAATTTGAGCCACAAGTGAGAACTGAGCACTAGGTGGGGAACAAAGATGAATGAGCAGTTCTAAAAAGGCCCCACCACCACAGTTGGTAATCTTCCTGGGCTTCCTATGCACACCTGCAATGTCACATATCTATATTTTATTATGGGAAAACTTATTTGCAAGTGAAATTTAGCACAGGAGGGAGATGTTTGGCCTGTAAGCTTTCTCCCTGAATGGTGTAGCAGGAAGTCTGTGGTATTGTGGTGTTTTAGTTTTTAAGTGACACTGCTCCTTGAAATGGCACAATGTATTTTTCTAAATGTAAATTCTAATCCACCTGTCTGTGACAGGATATGAGGAGTTTGATGAAAAAACAAGAACATCTGTTATACCACAGCTAGTCCAAATGCACATCTGAGCATAATTTATGGATTTTTTAAAATGACTTAGTCCTGCCTGCAGTGGTGTGCTCTTATTTTGGGGAAGTGATTCTGTAATTTATATTAACTCTGCTCCACCTCTCCATTTGTAAATAAAACAGTGTATTACAAAACTGTAATCGGGAGACTAGAACAGCCCAAAGAAATGAGGTTCATAAAGAGTAAAATATATGATGTAGATATTTATTAAGTATTAAAATTATTTCTGAAATTGGCCTTTGTTTTTTGGTAATTTATACAGCCATTACAAAATCAGCCTCTTCTATTTTCTCTTTTATGTTTGCTTATTTTAAATTATGTGCTCAATCTTGCAGGGAGGCTATCTTTCCTTCCATTTGATTAATGTTTTCCATCTCAAGTAAAAATGAGCAAGATCGGGAAGGTATTCATTTTATAAGTAGATAAACCTTCAACTGGCCTCAACGACTCTCTAATAGGTTGCAAATGACCAGCTATCTGCAAGGAATATACATCCTTCCATTCCCTGCCATTCTGCCACAGCTTAAAGAAGCTTCTTGGATGAGAAGCAAAACGTCTTCGAAGAAAAACAAAGTCCAGTTGCCTCTTGGAAAAAGCACCTTTGGGACCTCAATGACTCATACATTCCATAGACATTTATAAGAAGAAATAATTTTATTCTGTGATATACACATGAATCGCTTTTGAAAGTAATTACTTGTGTTATTAAAAATCGAAAACTTTAAAGGAGAATATTTGCAGCTCAGGGTTGACATGATGGGTGGATCCTTGGTGCTTTCTGAGCTTGCTTGTTTTCTTGCATACATTTCATTACCCAGACCAGGTAACCTCATCGTCAGTGCTAGTAAGGAGTAAGGAGTGCAAATTCTACTGGCTTGCCCTGTCAGAAATAACTTTTGAAATGATTGAACATTTTAGTTTAGTACATTTTGTTGTTTTTCGTGCTTGTATTATATAATTGTTTAGCAGATAATGATCTCTGATAATTTTTTCAGGTATCCCCAGTTACCTGATCTGAATTCCAGATATAAAACAATCTTATATCTGATTATTAGAAATATTGAAAGATAACCAGAGTATTTATTTTTATTGGCCTATTCTAGTTATTATTTAGATTTGTAGGCAACATCTTCAACCGAGAAACATGTACTATTATTTCACTTTGCATAAAGTTTTTACTTATTGGAATTTAAACGATTATTCTATTTTAATGTTTTTGTTCCTTAGTAATAAACAGCTTAGAGAAGCTTTTGTGTCAGAGAAACCATAAAAATTATTTGACAGGGGCCTGTGCAAAATATGTTTGAAAGCAATTGTTGCTGATCTCAGATTGGATATAGCATGTATTGAAGTTCATGTGGGAACCTCATGTTAACTAGTGAGATCTATGCTGATTTGACTATAATTGATAGTCGCATTTTCTCATTTATAGTATACCTATAATTATATGATATGCCCAGGAAAAGTTTATTTATTTATTTATTTTGGTTCTTTGTTTAAATTGACTTGCATAGGAATGTTAATCTGAAAGTATCTCACAAAAAAAGTTTAAGCCAAGGATCTTCAAAAAGATAATGTTAAAACAAGGCACATCCATTGGAAAGCACATCTAATATTTGAGTGCTGCTTGTAAATACACAATGTACAGATTTCTTGATAAGATTATTGTCTCCAAGACTTCTTTTTGTTGGTAGAGAAGATGGAATCATTCCAAATAGGATGGAAAACCTTGAGGATCTAGTTTCAGAAGATTGCAACTGGAAGGAAAGAACTAAACATTATTTATTCTTACATTAAATACAAATGGGGCTCATTCTGTTTGTTGTGAAATGAAGATGTTACTTATCCTGATGCTGGTTTCCATATTAAAGTATATTTTCTCTGTTAACTTTATGCAGATTTGTCCAGGCCAGCAATAAAGGGTATCTATAGAAAAATCCTTGAATGAGTTTTGGTCAGGAAGACAAATCTGTTTAGCTGTAGTCAATCCAGCAAATATGTTATGGAACTACCATTTCTGATCAGTTCCTGGAAATTGCACTATTATTTGGGTGTGCTTAAGAGACTCGGTATTTTATTAACATTGCTTATTTCTTCTGTTGACAGCTGTTCCTAAAAGGCAAAAGCTATCCTTCTTTGTTTTTTCATTGTCAGTGGTAAGGGTGATTGTCGTACTTTCTTTCATTACAATGTTCTTTTTAAAAATTTTAATCTCCTTGACTTTTATTAGTCAGCTTGCAGATCTTTTGTTTTGACTACAAGTAGTATTGTCAGCATTGTGCAAGTTACACAAAGCTAAATTGTGTAAAGGCAGCACTACTAGTTTATTATTGAGATTAGGATGTGGTGGCAATGCAATATATATTAATATACTTTCTCTTTAACTCAAGGATGAGAAAAATTAATGTATACATTAATGTAGCTATGAAGAAGAGCCGATGGTTGCTAATAATTTTCCTGAACATTTCTTCCTTTATGAATGTTGAAATTATATGTATAATTGAAATAGTTTGGAAGGTCTCATCCAGATACAAGAAGAAATGGTCTTATGTTGAAAATATGCAACCCCATTTATGTTCTAGATCTATAGTTCTCAAATGTTTTACATTTACATTTTTAAATATTTCATTCCATGCAGATTCTGAAATAATACACTTACAACAGTTTATTTAGTGACCTTCAAAGTTACAATGGCACTGAAAAAGTAACTTATGACCATTTTTCACAGTTATGACCTTTGCAGCATTCTCATGATCATGGGATAAAAATTCAGATGCTTGGTAACTGGTTCATATGTATCACTGTTGCTGGTCATGTGATCCTCTTTGATGAACTTCTGACAAGCAAAGTCAATGGGGAAAACCAGCACAATCGGACAAATTACTTCAACTCTCTACTTCCTGTTTTTTATCATTACCCCC
>JAPKID020003961.1:0-11988 GCA_026931265.2 Tropidonophis doriae
GGGGAGAGCCTTCTCTGTGATGGGCCCCACCCTCTGGAACGACCTTCCTCCTGATATACGCGCCATCTCCGACCTTCACCTGTTCCGCCAGAGGTTAAAGACCTATTTCTTCAATCAGGCCGGCCTGGCTTGATCTCACTCTGCTGAACGTCCCTAGCTTTTAAATTTTAATCTGGTATTTTAATTATGGGGTTTTTAGTGCAGGGGTAATTCATTTATTTTTAAAGGTGTTGTATTTTTGTATTATGTTTTAAATATTCCCTGTATGCCGCCCCGAGTCCCTTTGTGGAGATGGGAGCGGGATATAAATTCAATAAAACTAAAACTAAACTTCTTTCATCTAGCCCGCCGGGCATGAACTTACTCGACACCGTACTGACTTTTAGCTCATCAAAGTTTTAATTTAGGGGTTTTATATTTGCTTTAGTGCAGGGTTATGGTTCAATTTAGTTTTAAGAGTGTTGATATTTTTGTATATATATATATATATATTTTTAATTACCTGTGCGCCGCCCCGAGTCCCTTTGTGGTGAAGATGGGTGCGGGTTACAAATACGAAAAATAAATAAACTCTTGCCGCTGTCTGACAGCTATTTATATGAGAGCTGTCGGACGACTGGCCAATCAGAAACTTACACTCAGAAACTAATAGCATTCTCCAATGATGCCATCTGGAGTCAGCATCAGAAAATCTAAGGATTTCCCAAACACTATAATCTGGCACTGCTTGAACCATCGCCTCCAACCTGTGCTGGATGACTCCCATAAAAGACATCAAACAACTCTTACCACTTCAAAATATTCCTTGACGAGATACACACTTCCCATATTGTAAAGAGGGCGTTCCCCCCCCCCGCCTTTTTCAGTTATGTGCGCTCTTGTATGCTGTTTTGATGTGCCTTATTTACTTCATGGTATGCCCGCACATCTTGTCAGCTGTAAATACAAATGTAAAACATAAGTTGTTTATATAAAACTACAAGTATGTGACTTCATTTGGACAGGTGCTGGCAATTCCCTGGCAACATGAAGAGAGGAGAGGTTGTTTGGAGATGTGTTAAAGGATTAATTGAAGAAAAGTTTGTTACAAACTCTTTGTAAATGGCCTGAGAGTGAATGGGTGGCCAGATTAACCCTATGTCTAAGAGAAAAAAGTTCTAAATCTGCAGGGAGGCCTTAGGATGGTTGTGTGTGCAGCCCCCCCTGCACTCGTGGCTATTTTTGCTTCCAGGGGGCTGCCGGATGGCTATAGCCTGTAAGGCTGCCCCCCAGCTGATCGGCATGGGCAATCTATTGCTGTCTCCCAGCTGATCAGCTGGGTCTTCTTTTGTTGCCCTGAACAGGAGATCAGAGCTGGAAAGAACATTGGTAGTGTGGGGAGGGAATGGGGATGTTGCAGTATCCTTCCCCTGCCACAGAACTGTAGTAAAAAAATTTTTAATCCCACCACCGATTCACACGTGGCATTTGAAGTATAAAATTGGACCTCCTCATTAAACAACTGAAGGAAGAAAACTCCCCAGTGCAGTCGTGGGCTTCTTACGATTGTGAGCATCGGAATAGAACCATTGGCTTTCCAGCACATTGTTGCAACCTCATTGCATATTGAGAAATGGTAAAAATCGGACAAGTTTTATGCCTCATGTCCCACCCTGGATCTGGAGCTCTTCATCATGTGTTGAGTATGAAAGAGGCTGACATTGCACAGTACATTTGCCATCCCTTTGTGATCTCTCTCTCTATTGTTCACTTTTGCTTCTGCGCACAAGTGGCACAAGTGAACTCTGGAATATTCTGTCCAAGCCCTCTTTCTTGGGACCGCCTCTGTAGTGAGATTTCAAATCTTATTTACTAAATTTTTACGCCACCCATCTGTCTTATAAGGTGACCCTGGGGAATTTACAAATTATACAGTGTTATTTTTACAACCCTGTAATCCCTTAATTCAGGGTAGTGCCAGGGTGACTGGAGCCTTTCTGATGCCTATATGTGAAATTTGCAGCAGATAATTTTCCCTTTGCGCTGAGAAACAGGTCGCTGCCTGTTTCTGTGCCTTCTGAATGGGAGGTGAACGTCGTCACCACTAAGTCCCCACACCGCTCACAAATTATACTATTCAGTCGTTTCTGTATATTGCATTTACTGTATATAATAACAAGGACAGCCATACATCTGGACCCTGATGGCCTTTGACCTCGTGGTTGACCCTGGATAGATTGCATCGAGGACATGAAATGTGTGGGCATCACACTTGAAGGTACCCAGGATCAAGCCAAATGGAGATGGATATGCTGACAAGCGGACTCTGCCATAGTGCGGGAAAAGAGCGGACGTTTGTTATACAAATGTTGACTGGGCTGGCACAATGAGGATGGGGAAATGGTTACGGCAGAGATGTGCAACTATGTCCCTTTACCACCTGTGGACAATAGTGGTCCAGGCACTTCGTTCACCACTGTCGAACAGCCAGCTACCCAGGTTCTACAACAGGTTTGCGACACTGGGGGCAGTGGGGGTCAATGCACTCTGCAGTCCTACTTCTTTTTTCACGAGGAGGAGTAGTTATAAGTTATCAGCAACATGTAAGTTAAAGTGAACACACACATAGTCTAAGTATTCTGATTTTCAGAGGAGAAATGGCACAGGCAGAAAAATCGAATAAGAAACGTAGACAATATAGCATGGAATATCTGAAGTATGGATTTATACCAGTACCATCAAACCAGCAGCTGCCACGGTGCCTAATATGTGAAAAAGTATTTTCTAATGAGGCAACGAAGCCATCCAGACTGAACAAACGTTTGAAGGCAGCACATCCTGACAAGGCAGACAAGAACCTGTTTTTAATCACTTCATGACAACTTCCAAAAGCGCCCAACACTGTCAAGTATGTTTTATAATACAATGCTTCCCAACAAAACAGGGATGGTTTGCGTGCATATGTTTCATTGCTGATTGCCAAGTCTGGAAAGCCACATACGTGTACATTAAGAGGACTTCCTCTCTCAGACACAGTCCATGTTAGTGTCCTTCCAGCCCACTACACTTGGCAACAAGGTCACACCGTCAAACGTGGGCCGGTGAATACAGATGTGCATTTCCAAGTCTTACAAACTCCAGGCTCTTCTGTTGCCTTGGCAGTTGACAGCCTACTTCAAGAGAAGTGCGGCGACGACAGCTACATGGGCCACATAGGCGTCTGTTGTGGCCCAGCTGGCTCCGGATGAGCTGCTGATGGATTCTTCTAGTGAAGAGTCCTAGGAGTCTGCCCTGGAGGAGGGAGACCTTATGGAAGCAGAGAGTCTGGGTTGGCCACCAGGAGGCGCCTGGGTCAGGGAGCAGTGGGGAGGATCGGGGCAGTTTGTCCCTGATGCTAAGAGGCAAACTCATAAGCCCTGATTAAAACCAGATGGTTGCTGAGAGGCCACTCCCAAGAAAGCTTATAGGGAAGGCTTTGGGAGGGGTCATTTTCCAGGAAAAATAGTTAAGAGAGTCCTGTCTTCAAGTCTCTGTCTCAGCCAAGGAGATAGTGGCAAACAGCCAAGCCTTTGTGTGTGTGGTGTGATTATGTCTGTGGGGGTAGAGAA
This sequence comes from Tropidonophis doriae, assembly GCA_026931265.2. NCBI lineage: Eukaryota > Metazoa > Chordata > Lepidosauria > Squamata > Natricidae > Tropidonophis > Tropidonophis doriae. The sequence goes on from JAPKID020003961.1 coordinate 3,588, forward strand.
ATCTGTCAATCAGCAACATGGTCCTCTCCAACCCTCACTTCAGCTGAAGCGGCCTTTGGGAGAAGAGTGTTCCAAAAGGTGCTTACAGACTCGGGGACCAGACTGCCAACATTTCTTGGATTTTTTACTCAGCACACTGGAGAAGGGGCATTGGTCTTACCCGATGCACTCCTCAGTGTTCTGAGGTAATCCACTCCACCCTGGCGACTGTCTGGTCCAGAGTCCAGGAGTGACTAAAATCGGTAATATGCCAAGTCAATTGCTACACCTTCATTGAAAGGAGACGCACAGGCAAAGGAGGCGTGACCAAAAGATTGACAGACAGACTCAGTCTCTGGGCGGAACAGCAGAATTAACCCATTCCTCCCTCGCCACATACAGGCGCGTACCAGCTAAGACCAATGCCCCGCTTTTATCTTTTTTGGTTGCTTTTCACCAATGTCCTAAAGTGGTAGATCTCTGAAAACATTTGAAAAGCAATGTTTTACACCAGTTTGTGCCTCATTGTTTGGTTGAAAGTAATTTGAGGGTTGCCGTTTTCCAGGGCAGTGTGTGAAAGCGACCTTAAGTCAAACCTGGAAACATATGTGCAGCATTGCCCTGTTTAAGAACTCTTCCTATAGCCTGACCAACCTACTTAGTGGCCATGAAAGCTGAGTAGAGAAGCAGCTGGGTGTGAAGGTATGGAAGGGGGAATTACAGGTAGTTTTTGTTAATTTTGGGAACTAAAATAGCCTGAAGCAGGAAGTTATTGTTCTTGAGGAGTAGGATTCAAAAGTAGTAGCAGAAGAGCAGGAGCTGTTGAGCAGAGTGTCCTTGTGTGTGTGTGTGTGTTGCTTTATTAACTGTCAACATCATTCGCTTCTAATTCAGAAAAGCTAGCTGCTTTCAAGAAACCTATAGTTCTTGAATTAAGCCACGAGTTGCTTGTTTCCTTCGTACGACAGGACCTCTTTACTGTGGCCTAGGAAACACGTCAAAACTTTTACACCAGAAGCAGTTCAAGTGATGCGCTTACATTGCCGACATGTTCGGCAGACAATGAATTTACTACAATGGTGGTAGCTTTTCAGTGGAAAAGCTGCCACCACGTTCAGCGAGACAAAATGCCACTGAAAGCTGCATTTAACTTGTGCGTCAAATATGTAAGTGAGAGAAAGTTAAAAAAGCTTTCTTTTCCTGGCCCAGTTTCCAGGTGAAAAATTTGTGTTGGAAATTGAAGATGTGCAGAAAGAAATACATTCTTCCCTACAGCTACATACAGCTTGTGAAAGTTGGACCTTAAGAAAAGCAGGACAGGAAAATTGACTCGTTTGAAGTATGGAACTGGAGAGGACTCCTGCATATTCCTTTGATAGCAAAGGTGATTAATAAAAGTAAATACTAGAGCATGTAACCCCAGATGCGTCACTTGAAGGGGTGGGGAAAAGTCACCAAATTGCCATCTCACACATCTTGGCCACGTCATGCAGCGGAATTCACTGAAGAAGCCAATTATGTTTGGAAGAATTAGAGGTCAAAGGAACCAGGCCAACGAAGAACACGATGGGTGGACACCATCAAAGCTGACACTAGTCAAGAGCAGCAAACAATGCAAGTAAGTAGTGTTAAGATCGGAAGTCGTGCAAAGACATCAACAAGAGTCAGATATGACCAAAGGGCTAACACATTAGCCATCAAGGTACCTTCCTTCACGCACGGTGGTCATGCCCCGAAGTGAAAAGATATTGGCTGAATATACAGAAACTGGCTGCAGGATTTCACTAAATATCAAATAGAATTCAAACGAGAAATGTTTCTCCTGGGGATAATTAGGGCAAAATCCAATAGAAAGTTAAAATACGATGGTTTACTTGGTAATTACGGTAGCAAGGATTGCTTTTGCACAATATTTGGAAGATAGTATTCTGCCAGAGGAATTGGTCATCCCAGAAATATTTGTGCAGAAAACAGACAAACTCATGTTAGAATTCAAGGGATGGGATGATTCGAATACTAGGCGGGAAAAATGGTATGAATAGACAATAGAAATAAGAAATGTACATAGAATGTATATAATGTATCCAATATTGATTCTAGTTGTATGAATGCCAGAGATCTGTTGAATATGGGAGAGACATGTAAAGAAAAATTGTTCAATAAAAATAAATGTTAAAAAAAATAACCATCAAGTGATCTCATGAAATCCCTACGGGAGTACTTTCCAGACATGAATACGTAACATTGAATATATGCAAAACCTTTGAATACCTGAATACCTGAACTAACCCACACCCAACCCCCTGCAAGGCCAACCACCTTGTAAGAGGGCTTGTTAAGTCCTGGTCCCCCTGAACTTTCGGATTCCATCATCAGTAGGAACATTAAAAACACAGGCAGCCAGAACAGAACAGAACATCCTGCTTCTCCTGCTTCAGACTAAACGGGGCCTTGGCAAACACCAACTGCACTGCCACCTGGCAGAGGTGAATGTTGAGCGTGCAAGCTGCCCTGCCAGTCGTGGGTTCTGGATCCCATTGCAACTGGTACACTGCGATAAGGCCGGGTGTCCACCATGTGCACCCCCCCATCGCCTTTGACGCTCCAGCAGCTTAGTGGAGCGTCGCACAGGCACCATATGCTTTGTGCATATGCGCAAATGGCCTGGTTGGGTCAAATACAGGTAAGGAGGGCAGGTGGGCCTTCCAGAGCACCGTACTGGAACAGTACCTCCGCAGGCACTGGTACATCCATACTGGTCCTAACCCACCACTGTGCCCTACCCACAAACTGCCTGGCGTGGACCTTCGAGGACCTTAACATGTCATCTGTGCCAAAGAATGAATATCTTATTGAAATTCCGCTGAATGACTTTTGGGTACAACTGTTATAATCAGGCCCTGAAGACACATCTATTTCATGCAGCCGGCCTGTCATAGCCTTGTTTTAATTGGGTTTTAGTATTGGGTTTTAAATTATGGGCCAATATGTTATTTTAACTTTTGTATTTTTACTGTGGCTGTTCACTGCCCTGAGTCCCGAGAGGGAGAAGGGGGGTATATAAATAAAATAAAATAAAATAAATAATGAAAGTATACTCCCAACTTTTTCTGAAGATGTTACCTATAAAAGCCTGGTAACAAAACACTGAGGAACAAGAAGCTCGGAGAAAAACATTGGCAAGATTAAATCAAGATGCCAATATTTTCCAGCTTTTCCTCCTCTACAGAAAGGTGACCAGACGTCCCGCTTTTTTGCAGGACAGTCCCGATTTTTAACAATTTGCCAGCTTTGTATGTCCCATTCCTTGGATTATCCTCGGCACACTGGGGAAGAGGCGTTGGTCTTACCCGATACGCGCTTTGTCGTGCCAAGAGAGAATCCAACCCCACCCTGACGACAATCTGGTTCAGAAGCAGACAGATCAAAACAGAAATATGTCAAGTTACACCTTCATCACCTTGACTGTGGTCACAATCAAGAGACGTGACCACAGAAGAATTGACAGGGTGACCAGGTCACCACGGAGGTCACACTTAATGACAGCTAAGTTAAGGATTTTAGAAGCTACATCCCTTCATGATTCTCTGCCGACTCACCTAAAGGGCGAGGTGTGAAACCCAATCAGTCCCCCAAAAGATAAAAGATTCACTATGGGGCGATGGGACATTCCCATGTAACACTCTTCCCGCGCAAGCCACACTGACGGTTCAGCCTGGGATTTACAAGTAGGTGGTAGGTCCGTAATGGTGAACCGGCATACATGCCCCACAGGTGGCATGTGGAGCCATATTTGCCGGGACGCGAGCCATCAACTCCACCGCGCATCGACCAGCTGATTTCTGGCCCACCGGAAGGCTCGGAAAGGAATGGAAAGTCTCCAGAGCTTAGGGAGGATCATGCTCATGTGCTTGGGCATCATGCATGCATAGATGGGCGGGGCACATTGCTTTGTGAGCACGCAGGCCCACAATTTTGGCACGCCTTTGCAGAAAGTTTCGCCATCACTGTGGCTAGTTTGTGTACGTTGGAACTTTAAAAAAAGGACAGGAAAAATTAACACAAAAACAATTATCTCGCCAACATATTTGGCGGACTTAATGAAACTACATCTTTTCAATGGAAAAGATGATAACCACCACAACCTTCAAAGTAAAATGAGCATCCTTAAAAACGACATTTAACTTTTGGATCAAATATGCCCATGAGAAAAAAGTCTGAGAACGCTTTCTTCTCCTGGCCCAGTTTCCAAGCAAAAACTGAGTTGGCAAGTGAACCTGTTGCTGAGAAATACATTTTGTGAGCATTTAATGAACATCTCTCTGAGCTACACCCTGATAAGTGGAGGAAAGAAAAAATAGACTGGTGCTGGAGAACCCAGTTTTCCTTGGACAGCGAAGGTGATTAAAGTATTGAAGTACACATAGCATCAGACTTGAGCATTACAAAACTGCACCTCATCCTTCATGTGGGGGAATTCACTGGAGAAAAGTGTGGAAGAGTTAGCGGGAAAGGGGAAGCCAAAAAACATGGTGGCTGGACACCATCAAAGTGGACTTCACACGGAGAAAGAACTCAACGAAGCAGTGCAAAAGACTCCACCCGCCTAGCCCAGAGTTAGACACGACTGAATGGATAACTATCATCATCTACATATTGGGGATTAGCCTAGAGGGAAAGCTTTCGGTCTGACCAAAGAGGCCCAGATTGCCTGAGACTTACAGAATGGAGAGATCAGCAGTAAGGCAGCCAGGGGCTGACTGAACCAACATGCCCAACGCTGGGAGCAAGGGGAAGCTTGTCTCTTCCCTGTGCATGTTGTCGGTCCTGTCTGGGGACGCCCTTGTGCATGCTCGCCCACGGCACCTCCCTCTGCGGGAGGTGGCTGACGGCCTCCAGCATCATGATGGGCCACGTCTCTCGAGTCGGCTCCGGCATCCCACAGGCACGCCCAATTGGTGCACGCCTGTTCCGTGCGGCTGTCTGCGCTTGTCACCGTTGCTGCACGTGTGTGAGGGATCATTTTCCCTGTGGAAAGCGGAGTGGGACGGACGCCATTGGGAGAGAAGGGGAGAAAACAATTCAGATGAAAAATGGTTTTACAATATAATGGCTGACGAATTGATCAATCTATATAAATCTATGTACGTACAGTATATAAACGGCTGTGTATGTATGTTACAGCATAACTCTGGAATGCCTCAAGCAATTTTAACCAAACTTGGTACATAGCTCTCTGGAAACTAATACTGTGGGGGTAAAACATCCCTAATATCCCTTGGGGGGCTGGGTGTTTTGTTAAAAAGGTACAGCCTGTTGAGCCTCAAAATGGATTCTACTCTACAGCACAGGGACCATGGTAAAGGTGGCTTTGCACAGTACTCCACAAGAGAGCTCCCTCTGGCCAGGGGGAAAATCCAACATTAGTTTGATGCAGACATTTTCAACAAGGCTTTTGATTATTTTTCAGGACTAATGTATGGCCATAATGAACATTACTGTAACCTTCACCAGATTGCACTACTACAAGACCAATAGGGCATACTTCACACAGATTACATGCAAGAACTACAACATCCATACAACATCCAACAGCTTAGTGCAAGTATTGCGGACAAGAAGCCTCTTCAAAATCAAGATCAGAAAAAAGCATACCAAATGATCATGAACCCTCCCCCAACAGTCCATTAGTGGGTTCCGAATCCTGTCGCAGCCGGTACACTGAGCACGGGGCGGAGCATCCTTGTTGAGCATGCACGCTGTGCACGTGACACCCATTGCACAGGAGTCGCATGCTGTGCGCACATCTGCAATTGGACAGTTTCCATCAAAAACTGGTTTAAGTAACAAAGGCGAACGAGCCATCGTTCCGGTACAGTGACGTCTGCTCCCAACTGCTACTGCTACGGCCATACTGCCCAGAACCCACCACTGTAAGTCATAAGAACATAATAAGAACAGTCCGATGTGGATTCAGCCAATCGGTAGGTGTGAAGTTGTTATTAGAGTGGATGCTCTAAGAGATAACTTTCTCAGGGCCATCTTCCGCCTTCGCAGTGCACACCGCCCCCCCCCCTTACATTTTCCCAAGTGAGAAATAGCCGGGCGGCTCAGGCGCCAGGCAACCGTTATAAATCAGGTGAAAGTTTGCATGAGAACGCAATACAGGGCATAAAATACATAGAAAGGAAAATAGATAATTGTAGCAAATTGGTAGTTCCCACCCCTCTCCTCTGAAGAATGGCAAATACAAGGAACCAACCGACAGGCCCTCTGGAACATCCTGACTCTCGCTGGGTGAAACCTTGCCCACCATCCTCCTGTCCGTCTGTAAGCAGAAAAAACTGTTCAAAGCCAATATGGCTTGCAAAGAAGCTGCTTTTATGGCTCCTACAAGAGATGGAGTCGGGCAGGTTGCCTTAGCCTGAAAATCCCTATTATAGCCAGAGCAGCCCACCAATCCTACCTCTAATTGTGCATCGCACCTCCAAAGCCAATTGTCCTGCCTGCTGCTAATTGTGCATTGCATACCTAGTGCATACCCAGTGTCATCCCCTCCTGTCCGCCACCCATTGGCTGCCTGGCAGCTACTTGGTTCAGTGCAGCGTTAACACCCAAGTAAAACCATGCCTGGGGCAATGGGCCAGGATGAAGGGCTGGGAGGGGTCCTTGGCGATGGACAGATGCAAGCACAGAGCCATCAGGGCAAGAAAATCAACTGTGGTTTGAATGGGGTGGTTGGCTGGGAGTGAAGTCTTCACAGGCAAGGGCTAGTACCTGCTTGTTGAACCTGTGGGACCTGGAGCCATATGTCTGCTCCAGCTGATTTTCAGCAGTCCATCTGCCTCACCTTCACAGTGTACATCCACTGCCTCCTCCTGTCTCTTGCCAAAGGCTACCTGCCCTTCAGGTTTTGGCCTGTTTATTGCTTCTGGGGGTGGGCTGAAAGAAGCCCAAAAATTAGGTGAAAATGGCCCGGTTTTGCCTTTAAAAATGGACCAATTTTGCTTGGTTTTGGTCCACCTATGGCTTCTAGGGGATGTTCAGAAGAAGAAAATAGAGAAATTGTATCTTGTTGAGGTCTTTGAGGCTGGGATAGGTGCCCCTTGACTTGAGTGATGTCAAGTTGGCCACGCACAACCAGTCACATGACCAACAGTCTATATATGCCAACCCGGTTCCATAGGAACAAGTCAGCAGTATTAATGAATCCACACCCAGAATTGGCAGTAAACACTTTTTGAAACTCACCCGAGCCACATCTTGGGGAATGTATGGCCGTTCTTTTATACCTTCCAGTCATCAGTTCAATCCCCAATTCTGGCCCATCCCTTCCTTTGGCAGTGCAGCAAGGAACAAAGGGGCTGGGTGATTAGCAACCCAGGCTTGGAGTTTCACAAAAAACCAAGATGAGTCACTTTCCTCCATTCTTCATCCAGGCCCATACTTAATACAAAAAAATCTTTTGAATTAACTATAGACGCAAATGGCAGAGGTGCTTCCAAATAAATAATTCTTACAGAAGCAAAAAAATCAAGTTATTACGTTCCAGTCATTCTACCTCTTCTATTATTATTCCCCTTCACTACCCCACGTGATGGAGAATGGACCACTGAACCAATGAGCCACCAGAGTTTTGTCAAATGTAATAATTGGAGAGATGGTGCTGTGTTTGCACCACGTAACTAAAACGGTGTGTTTAACTGATTTCTGCACTAAGATATTAGATATTGTGTGAATTTTTTATTAATGCCCTAACTTGGACAGTAACCAAAGGGTTAGTTTACACATCTAAGATATAGGCTCTTTTGGGTCAGTAAATGGAACAATTTAGGGCAACCTCTCAGACTTAAACCAAGATTAAGTCACTTTCCTCCATTCTCCAAGGCCTTACTTAATACGAAAAATCAATGTTGGCTGGCAACCCCCAGGGGGAGAGCCTTCTCTGTGGCAGCTCCTGCCCTCTGGAATGACCTAGACAATCACAGACCTATGCCTCTTCCGTCCGGCCCTGAAGACCCATTTATTTCGTGCTGCCAGCCTGTCGTAGTTTTAAATTGATTTTAGCAGGGGGGTTTAATTGGCAGGCCAATCTATTTAATATATTTTAAAATATGATTTTAGTTTTTTTATGACCTACTCTTACTGTGGGCTGTACACCACCCTGAATCCCGAAAGGGAGATAGGGCGGTATATTAATTCAATAAACCTTAGTCTTTTGAACTTATTATAGACGCAAATGGCAGTCACTTCCAATAAATTTATTTTATTTTTTATTTATTCCGCCGTATTCTGAAAGCCCATCTTTTTACGCAGGCCGGCCTGGCCTGACGACTGTCTTCCCTTTTTTAGCTTAGTTTAGGTTTTTCTAAATTTTAATTGGGTATGTTCTAGTTTTTTAACTTAATGGGTTTTTAGCACA
>JAPKID020003962.1:0-11987 GCA_026931265.2 Tropidonophis doriae
ACATGTTCAAGTACTTCAGCTGGGTGTGATTTCAAAGTTTGTACTGAAGTAGTGTCCTATTTCTCTGAAAATAAGACCCAACTGGAAAATAAGCCCTAGCATGATTTTTCAGGATGCTTGTGATATAATCCCTACCCTAAAAATAAGCTCGTTAAGATTGTCAGCCAGACAGATGCATTTATTGCCATATTTCCCCAAAATAAGACCTAACTGGAAAATAAGCCCTAATGTATCTTTTGGAGCAAAATTAATATAAGACCTGGTCTTATTTTCAGGGAAACATGGGTATTAGAAATAATCAGATTCAATCTTCATTCAGCCATAAATCTCAATAAATTATTTTGGCCAATCACTTTCTTTGCTGAATTTCTACATAGGATCATTGCATTGTTGCAATCGGCAATAAGAAAAAAGTTCTTGGAGAAGAGGCAATGTACGGAATGGATTATTAGTCAAACATGCATCCAGAGGAAGAACTCCACATATTATTCCTGCAAAAAACAAAAAAGGGGGACTACATTCTACTTTCTGCTTTTTACTTGTAAAAAGGAGTGACTTCCAGAAAAGTTAAAAAAAAAATAATTCACGTCGTCATCAATTTACAACCACCATTGGGATCAGAATGTCAATAAGCAAGGCAATGAATAAGTTGTGCCTGATTTTATGATTTTTTTTTTTTTTTTGCCACAATAGTTAAGCAAATAATTGCATTTTCAAATGAAACATGCAGTCATTAAATGAATCTGACTTTCTCATTGCCTTTGCTTGTTGGAAGTTGCTGGGGAAAGTCGTGATCGTGTGAGCAATCGTGTCATCCCGGGATCATGCAGCTGTTATAAATGCATGCTAGCTGCCAACACCCAAATTCTGATCATGTGCCTATGGGGATGCTACAACACTTGTTAAGTGTGAGAAGCAGTCATAAGTCACTTCTTCCAGTGATGTTGTAACTTTGAACAGTTGTTAAATGAATGGTTGTAAATTGAGGACTACCTGTACATTTTTATATGGTAAGCAAAGGCATAATCCTCCAAAAGATTCCATTACCGTCCTTTCCTCAGCAGATAGACCTCTGTATCGGACCATGCCTTCTTTTATTATTTCTGTTTCTTCAAAGTGAGGATTATCTGATAAAATACAGCTTCTGTTCTCTTCTAGCCACATCTGGAACCCAGTCTTTGGCCTAAATACGGTGCAGATGAGAACAAGATTTTGAAATGAAACCTCTATGGTACCTGTGAACATTTTAATTCCCAAATAGCAACACGAGACTCTCTGACACACTGACCTTTTATTATCTTTGTTCTCAGTCACAGTTTGAAGTTCAGATGGTACAGTGTCATTTTTGCCCTCTTTATCTTCTCTGGCTTTCTTTTCAGTAGTAAGTGTTCGGGGTTGGAAAAATGCAGTTGCTGCAGGCTGAGCAATGAAATATATACTTTAGTAATTCATCGTAAATGGCTACTTTATATATCACATTTCATACTTAAAGAAACTCTAATTTTGGTAAGCATCCACTTAACTCCTAAGGGAAAATATTTTTGCAGTAATTCTTTACTCAATAGTTTTGGAAACAGTAATATTAATTACAATGGCAGGAGATAGCGAGATAAAGAAATACATAAAGATTTAAGCAGCGCAGCAAACTATGATTTAAATGGAAAGTAAGCATATTAACTGAATTCTAATTTAATTTAAAATAAAGCAAATGTAATTTTTGCTCTGGGTCCACCCATTTTCTTGATTGGCAACTGTTTAGAGTGCAGCTTCTGTAAAGTCTCTAGGACTAGAAAAAAACAGATGAGGCTTATTTCTCAATAGCCTTCAGATGAGAAATGTAGTAGTTTTATCTGCTGTATACCACCTTTATTATTTTTACATATAACTCAAGGTAGCAAACACATCTAACACACCTTCCTCTTCGTATTGTTCCCACAACAACCCTGTGAGGTGGATCGGGCTAAGAGAATGATTGGCCTAAAGTCACCCAGTTGACTTTCATAACTAAGGTGGGACAAGAATTCAGTCTCTCACTTTCTAGTCTGGTGCCCCCCCCCCCCACCAAACTGGCTCTAGTAAACAGTATATAAGCAGTAATGCTATTAAGAGTGTTTGCATCAGTGGTAGTTTCTGGATCCCATCGCAACTGGTACGCTGTGATGTGGCCGGGGGTCCACCTTGAGCACGCACGCTGCACACTTATGCGCACCCACCACCCTGCAATGCTCCAGCTGCTCCATGGAGGTCATGCAGGCACCATACGCTGCATGTGCATGCGCAAATGGTCCGGTTGGCTTAAAAGCAGGTAAGAAATGCGGGCGGGCAGGTAGGTCCACCAAAACACCATTCTGGTACGGCGGCCGCTGCTCCCAGAGCCCACCATTGGTTTGAATATACTTAGAGTAATCCAAGTATGTAATATACAGTATATCACTAATATTCTTTTATGTGCTCTAAACAAAGTTAAAATTATTAAACATCATGTCTGGGCCATTTCCAGCTGTACTATACAAACTGTCTATTTCACTCCCTTGACCATGTTGCTAATTCAGCCACTGCATAACAGGGAAAGAAAAGGGGATGGGAAACACCTGGGCCATCTTATAAACATTTCCTGAGTGGCCATCAAGAGGAAATTTCCTTTTATTACTTAATAAATACTACGACCTTGATAGGAAAACAAAAAGAGACTTCCATTTGATACCAGTATCCTGCCCCACCTTTTCCAATCTTTTTTCCTGCTAATCAATCTTTGGATAGTCCTTCTTACATTCCTAAGACTTGCTACATCCAATAATAATAACTTTGCCAAGCTCTGTTTCTAGAAAATAAGATAAAGATCCAATCCATCACCTGCTTTGACTTGGGTTTGGGAATCAACGGTTTGATGATTGGGCTCTTCTTGTTTGCAGCTCCTTGACCATTCACTGTGGGATTTTTTTTAGGCAGCCTTGTCAGGTTGTCTAGAATATTGGGCGAGTGAACAAATGCATCTTTTTGGCTACTGGATACCTACAGCAGCAAGAGATTTAGAAATCATTTTCCCCCTGCAGGGCTTCAACAATATCTTACTTAAAAGTAAAGTAAATCAAAGCCATCAGTTCTCACCTTAAAAGGATTTACTCGTATTGAGTTGCTAGATGCAGTGATAGCTGTCATTAACAAACAAACAAAAAAGGTGGGGGAAACGAGAAAAAAAATCAGTGCAAATCTTTACCAAATAGTTAATATACTGCAATTATACTGAACAATTTTTATTTTACAAGAATTAAGCAGGACTGTTCATATAGACCTGCCTCTAATCTTTAAGACATGAACAGAAAGTTGTCTCTAGATGTTAATATGGCATTCTGACATTTTCAGCTTAAGAAAAGATATTTCCAGATAAAATCTAGCATCGGTTCTTCTGTCTCCCTTCACAATTGCTGCTTCTCCAGTAGATCATAGAACTCAAGTCCTTCCCATGGTTCCCATCTAATCAAAAGTGCTTCCTTTTGAAAGGTAGTTGAGTTGGAGTCCATGGATGCTCCCAAGTGAGTTGATATCATATCAGCATAAGGAAGATGTTTGAGTTATGCCCAGGCATTAACATTTATGCTTTATGATTGTTTATTTTATTTTATTCCCCTCCCTTTTAGTTGTGTTGTAAATCTTGATACATTATTTCATATCAAATGATATAATTACGTTTTTTTAACATTCTATTAATTAGATAACTTGAAAATTAAAGGGGAAAAGTAGATATTTAAATATAAGCTAAAATTTAAGCTATCAATGTTATGAGCATTAACATTATTTGGCTTTTTCATTTAAATATATTAGAAAGGAAAAAATAAAAAAAATGAACACACTGACTTGCATTAAGCTATTTGTTAGTGGTAGTGCTCAATTTACAACCATTCATTCAGAGGTATAGCACTGAAGAAAATGACTTACAACTATTTTTTTATATCAATGACTACTGCAGCATCCCCATGGTCATATGATCAAAATCTGAGTACTTTGCAACTGGCAGTTGTACTGTCCCAGGGTCATGTGATCACTACTTGCAATCTTCCCAGCTGGCTTCTGACAAGCAAAGTCAGTCTGGAAAGCCAGAGTTGCTTAACTATGTGATTCACTTAACAACAATAATGATTTGCTTAACAACTGTGGCAAAAAGATGGTAAAATGAGGTGCAATTCGGTTAATAACTGCCTTGCTTAGCAATGGAAATGTTGGGATCAATTATGGTCGTAAGTCAAGGACTACCTATAAAGATTTTGGTCTTAACCTGAATTACTTAATATCAAGGTCTCTGTTGCCTTCGTGTGTGTGTGTGTGTGTGTGTGTGTGTGTGTGTGTGTGTGTGTGTGTGACAGAGAGAGAGAGTATATGTGATACACACAACACACACAAAAAGGAAAAAGTGAACCAAGAACTTTTTAGAAAAGAACTATTAAGCTTCTAATTTTTTCCTTTTTATACATCTGCTGATTTGTAATATTTGTACAATTTACTTTAATTTTTGTATCACTAAATAATATAAGCAATTTGCATAACCTCATTACAATGTTACAAGGAAAAACTTGGTTCTAATGAGGGTCCCAAGATATTGCTAAAAGCCACCGAACTAACATTCTTTTGCATGATAAAATGTATTCAGGATAAAAAGTCCCTGGGAGAGGGCAGCCCTTGATTTGTGATACTGAACTGATGCATCACAGCTCAATGGTAAACTATATAACAGCAACATTGGAAGTAATAGAGCTCTCTATTAATCAGGCAGCAAGGTTTCAATGGAGGAACTATTGAAGAAAAATTTGAATGATGTATGTTTCCAATTTATTTCACCAGATTAAAAGATGTTCATGAGAAGAAAAGCATTTAGCAAATTGTGTGGGAGTATGGTTGCATAGCTGAAATCTAATATTTGGACAAATGTTTAACAATTAAAGGGTTTTTCCTTGCTTAAAATAAATTCAGTTTGACTCACCAGACTTTGAAGCAGATGCATTTCCATGTGGCGTGGGAGAGCCTTCAGAAGAATTAAAGTAGAGGAAACATTAGTATTTCTGTGGAAATACTTAAAACATTCCCCAGTTTAATGGAGTATGACTATATGTGGTAAATATTGAAACAGAAAGGATGTACAATAGGGCTACAAATGCATTAGCACTTTTGAACTTCTCACTCCACTCTTACCCACTCCTCCTCCTAGCATTTTTATCGCAAATACAGGGTCTGTTTTTTGGATCAACAAGCACTGTCTTGTGTGATCAAACACAGCATCCAGGTCTAACCAGGCATTTTTTTCATGTTTGCATTTATTGTACCTTGATTCAGCCTTCCATGTGGGGGCTTCCCTACTCCCCATAACTAGTCATAAACATTTTCAGTCTCCTCTTCCAGTGCCATCACTGTGCTTCCTAAGGGGTCCTCTTTTAGCTTGGAAGCCTGAGGAGCTCCCAACAAATTGCCCATCTCTGTTCCAAGGGGTGATCCTTCTCTCAAAGGACTTCACAGTCTGAATTTATAACCAAGTAGCCTTCTGCTTTAATATTCATGGATGCTTGCTAAGCTTACTAGATTTTGCCTCATCCTCGTCGTGGGTCTCCTTATTTTGCTGGCATTGAATGTTTTTTTCTCGAGCATGACTCCATTCGGTGGGGCTGTTACTGTACCTGCATAGAGAGAAATCAAGTCAGCCAATGACTTCTACTCCTTTGCTTAAACTATCAAGAAAAGGGCAACTGCCAAACTGCCATGCATCCCCTACAACAGGGATGGCTAACCTCATGTGCCGAAATTGTATGCACATCAGCGTGCGTGCCCACATCTAAATGCAATGCGCCCCACTCCCCTATGCATGTGCGCACTGCCCCCACCCCTGCTGTATGCGCATGCACATCACCCCCCGTGCCCCATTTTGGGCCTAGCAGGCCTCCCTGAAGCCTCCTAGGACCAAAAATGGTATGTGAGGCGTGTGTCGCACCCCCCACATGCTCACCCACATATGCACGCCCTCCCCCCATGCATGCACATGCATCTCCTGCATGCACAGCAGAGACCTAAAAATCAGCTGGCTGGCGGGAGGTACATGGGCAGTGGAGCTAAACTGGGCCAGGACTTGTGTGCCTGCAGAGAGCTCCACATGCCATAGGTTCACCATTATACAGACTATCCTGGTCCTCATGGAATCAATTGCTAAGTCATTCCCATTAAAATAATTAGTACTTCTTTACTTTTCAGAAAACTGAAAATGTGATCATCTGTGCTACTGCCCAGAAGATTCACTTAATTACAGGCTACTGTACTTGGTTTCCTTCAATGGCAATAAACACTAGTAGGTTTGTCCAAAACCTTTCTCCTTCCTTAACTTCATCTGTCCCTTTCTTCCATTCTGCTTACTAAGTTTCCTCTTTCCACTTGCCTACAGGCCTTTAAAAAGGCTGGATTGCTGGTTTTCCCCATCCTGTCACCAGTGCAGTTGCACAAGGGCATTGCCTAGGGTTGAAAGTACACTACTTGGGTTTTTGATATACAGTTCTCGACTTATGTCTATTGGAATGAGGCTTTCTGTTGTTAAGCATGGCGGTTAAGAGAGTTGCAGGCAATTTTATGAATTTTCTGCCACAGTTGTTAAGAAAATCGTGATTGCTAAGTGAATCAGGCAGCTGTTAAGCAAATGCTGCTTCCCCCACTAGAAGCTTGCTTCTTGGAAGCTCGCTGGGAAGGTTTCAGATAGTGACCTGAGATTCTTCAACTAGTTGTCACTTTTTTCAGCACTATTGTAACTGAAGTCACTAACTGAACGGTTGTAAGTCGAGCACTATCTGCAATTGAGAGCCTTTGTACAGTTAATCTGACCTGATGGGACAACTGAAACATTTTCCTCCAGTGACTTAGAAAGCACCTGCCTAACTTCAAACATAAACAAAATTATAACAATTTGCTATGTGTTTGTGTCCCTTTTCAGAGTTCTCTTTTACCCAGCATTCAGGTGATTTCTAAAATCCGGCTGCTGCTTCTCTTCTTCCTCTTCATATTCTTCAGCAGATGCCAGCTCCGAGACCTTCTCAGCGGCAAGTTCACTGAGTTTCTGAGCAAGAATTAGCCTCCGCGAGCGAGAGGCATATTTGATAGCTAAGCTAGTGGCATTTTGTGTCATGAATTCAGCGAGCTCCATACAGCGAAATTCGCGTTCCAGTGTGCAAGATAACTATTTTTAAAGCAAGAAGGGAAAAAAGGTTTAACTTTGTTGAGGAGGGAGGGGGAGAAAAATATGTTCTCTAAGAGAATAGAACATTCATTTCTCATTCATTCTTTACTAGACAGAAATTCAAGGAAACCTAAGACATCCATGATGACAGAATAGAATGAGTCTCCGCTATTTTCTTATAAAGCCATTTCGTTGCTGTGAAAATAACTCCAATTATGATGCAATAGTTAAAGCGAGCAACCTCAGGAAAACTGCATATGAAACACCCACTGAAGAAAAACGATACTTAAGAGAGACAGAGAACATCCATTCTTGTAGTTTTTTGAATTAAAAAAATAGTGAGTTCAAGAGATCCATGCCTCTTTCTGCTTTTCAAATGTCTATTTCGTGATGAGCCTTGTTTCCAGTTAGCTATAATATAGTGTCGGTAAGGACTAAACTCTTCACGTGTCTAATAATTAACCTGCCTAGCACATAAAAGCCTGAGTAAATAGAAATATGGGCTGAGGAAAATTCTCTTAAGGGACTTTCTCTTCCACAGGTTCCTCTTCAAAAATGGTCTCTCCTTTATAGTTCAAGGAAGTTGAAACAGGCTTATCTTGAAAAACAAATGGGTTTGGCCAGGATAGGCCATTTTTATTAGGATCCTGGAAAGTACAGATAAGTGTTAAATTTTCAGCCTTCACTCCATAGTTACAAGAATACTCAGGCTTCCTGAGGCTATTTATAAAACATGGTAGGATAGTCACACAATTAATTAATTTCATTTCTAGGTTGGCACAAAGAGCCTGGGCTTTGAACATAAATTGCTGGTCAAGGCGACTCATTTCCTGAGCCTGGTTTTCCTTTATCTCTAGATCTGGCCTTTTGCTTCCCAAAGCTCTTGCTACTCCTGGCACAAACGCTTAGGCACATTCATCTCCTCTAGTTCAAGTTTCTCCTGCCTTAGAGCCTCTCCTTATCTGCACCTTGCTGCCAGCTTTGGTTCCTCTCTCTTGCAGCAGCTCAAATTATCTAGGTCCATGGGAGAAAGGCAAGCAATGAAGCAGTATCATGACACAAAACTGACAAAACGATGCACATTTCATCTTTTAGATGTTATTTCAATTTGCACTTGCAATATTTTTTTATGTCAACTTGTAAATGTCTACTCATTGTCCAGGATGACTATCTAAATGTCTATGGAGATTCTCAGTCATCCAGGTCATGGTGTCTCTAAAGTGCTTTTTCAAGAGGCAACTGGACAAGAAAGTCCAGTTGCCTCTTGAAAAAGTATCTTTGGGACAATGACTATCTAACTTACATTGAATATTACAGTACAATAGAACCTCTGGTCATGACCATAATTTGTTCAATAACTTTGGTCACAACCTGATTTGGTCATGACCTGAACCTAATTTTGGAAATTTGGTGCTTAAAAAACCAAAATGGAGCAGAAGGGGAAATTGGCTGCAACAAAAATGTGTGTGTGTGTGTGTGAGTGAACTTTTTGATAAGAAACAGATTTGGTCATGGTCAGAACCGTTCGTGACCAGAAGTTCTACTGTATGTACATTAACAAGTTACATTTTGCCTAGTTTGTGCTTGTAACATTCCTCGTCCATTTCAGAATTAATAAAAGACAACAACTAATCACATGAAATAAAAGAATGTGTGAAACAGACAATTAAAAAAATTAGAAAGAAAAAAAAAGGAACTTTTATTTAAGCAAGATAATAATTCAACGTCTAAGAAATTTTACTCTGATAAATTTGAAATAATCGTCTCCAATGTGACGCCTTTCTAATGTTTCTCCATAACTCCTGTATCAGCTTGGGCTGAGGCTTAATAAAAGCTGATCTCTAGTACATCTGGAAGGCATGAGATCAAAGAAGACAGATTTATAACGTTATCCACTTACTGCAAACATTTTCATCAGGAGATTCTGCTGCTCTTGGACTGCCTGCCCTTTCAAACTTTCATCATATTCATATCCATTTTGGGATAAATAGTCTGAATAATTATGGAACAAGATTGAGCGCCAGAATTGCTCCTACGACATGCAGAGACAGAAAAGAAAAACATAGTGCATAACAACTGTTTTATCATGGCTGCAAGATATATACTGTAATATAAAATTTAGTACTGAACAAGGACACGTTTGTAAATTACTCTGACATTGTGATTCCAAATCCCAAAGGACTGGGAATCGGCAAACAAAATAGACCACATTAACTAGAATTTGAATTATTTTGAAAATGTAAAGGAAACTTTATAAAATCAAAATAATGTAAAGCAAAGCATTCTTTCAATGATGCATGCACTTAGGTACATAGCGTCAAAAGTTTTGCGCTTAACTATTTGAGAGATTATTCATTTTCACCTCCTCTTGCTTTCAAGATTTCAGCAGGTGGCATCCATATGCTTCCAACTATAACTTTGCAATATTAACGTTTAGAAGCGTGTTGGTTTGCTTTATTGGGGAGAAGGAGAACAGCTGTGAAATTAAGACATGATGAACACTATACTGTATGTTTTGTGCAAATACCACAGAATGCATACTATCTTCCTAAAGCGGAGAAACACATACACAAATAGGGCTACTGTTTCTATATGGGGTGTGTGTGTATACAGATAGTGCTCAACTTACGATCACAATTGAGCCTAACATTTTATTTTGTTAAATAAGAAATTTGTTAAGTGAGTTTTGCTCCATGTTACGTCTTTTCTTGCCACATTTGTTAAGTGAATCACTGCAGTTATTAAACCAGTAACACGGCTGTTAACTGAACCTGGTTTCCCCATTGGCTTTTTCAGAAGGCTGCAAAGGGGATCACATGACTCTGGGACACAGCAACCGTCATGTGGGTCATCTGCCAAGCATCTGAATGAAAATCATGTGGCCACGGGGATTCTACAATGGTCATAAGTATGAAAAATTGTCAAATCACTTTTTTAAAGTGTGATTTAACTTCAAACGTTCACTAAACAAACTGTTGTGAGTCAAGGACTATACATGTGGAACTGCAACCAAATTGTACAAATGATCTTAATAGGTGACAGCTATTTTATGGAGATTATCTGCATGCACGATATTTAGTACATACTTAATGGGAATGTAAGATATCTTATATGCAGGGCAGAACTTGCAACCAACCCCTTATTAGGTTTTTCAGAATGGATCTAAATTCTAAATTCTGATTACCCACCTCCATTTGACCCTTCTCTGTGGCAGTTTGACAAAAAGGGAGCTTAAATGGAAGCACTGATACCGCAGGACGGGGAAGCGTAGCTGGAAAACGCGCTCCTTTACAAAGAATGCATCTATTGAAGAAAAATACAGAATCAA
Organism: Tropidonophis doriae; assembly: GCA_026931265.2. NCBI lineage: Eukaryota > Metazoa > Chordata > Lepidosauria > Squamata > Natricidae > Tropidonophis > Tropidonophis doriae. The sequence continues at coordinate 10,530 of JAPKID020003962.1, forward strand.
AAGTGCAATCCTGTTCTCCTTCACAGGCTCACCATAGCATAAACAAGTTGTTTACACATTCAGCAGTTTACATATCAAGACAGGAAATTTGCATTTTTCCTCAATTTTTTAAAATATCACAATATAAATTAACACGTTTTAGGAGAAAAAACCCTAAAGTTTTCTCTAAGCTTTGAATGTCCAAATACTTTATTTAGCATCCAAATGAGATTTTGCTAAAAATAGCAGAATTATTCCTTTGTCACTTTAATTCATTTAATATAAGAATCCATGTTGTTTTATAATTACTTAGCAGAACTTTTAGTAAAATGAAAGACACGAAAAGTTTAGTTTAGTTTTAGTTTTATTCGATTTCTATCCCGCCCCATCTCCACAAGGGACTCGGGGCAGTGAAAAGATTCCTCACACAGAGAACATAATAATGTCACACCCATTTTAACTATGGACTGGCCTAATAATATGCTGCCATTTTAGGCAAACCAGTGAGCAACTTAAATCAGCTTCTTTGCAAGGCTGAGCCAAGATAAAACTTTGCTTTATCGAGATGCCAAATTCTCTGAAGTGCATCAAATGAGACTAGAAGCTTGTGAGCATAAATGCGGTTACAGTGTTCCAAATTCCATTACTTATATCCACAAGTCTACTACTGCCATTCTACTAATTATATTTCATTGTCTGTTTTGAAATATTTTACATTAGGAATTAAAGGAATGAAGCCAAATAAATATTATAAAATAAATGCATCATTCCGATTCAATCAATCAATTAAAAATATTAGCTGGAAAATGTTTTCACCAGCTGAACATCTAACCTCATCAGTCATTCTTTTAAAACCAAGCCTTCAATCAAGGTAACACTTTTGTAGACAACGTTTTTCAACTGTGTTTAAATTATATGTTTTTTGTCTTCATTTATCTTGGATGAGTGAGAGGGAAAAAAAGCCACAATGACTTTAATTCATACTCATCTTCCTAGGCTGACATGTTCTGAGGCTTTAATGAATTTCCTAGAAAAGAGCTACTTGAAAGGGGAATTGGAAGAATACAATATTTTGTGCATATGGCATGCTAGTTCGCCTCTTTCTAGTAAAAAGAAGGCAGTCCCTAGTTTAAATGAAATAAGGCAGTGGGAACCTGACAAAAGAGGATGATTGAGAAAATGACTTTTCAACAGATGTTTGAATATTTCTGTGTTGGGCACTGTTCTAAAGAACAACAGGGCGGGTTGAGCAGCGGGCGCTGATGGCAGCTCTTTTGAGCTTGCCGCCCCAGCCACCCGTAAAGAGGCGTTTTTAACATGTAAAAACGCCTTGTAAAACTCCAAATTCCCTAGCAATTTGGAGCGAGCCAGCACCGTAGGGTAGAGTCCCTTGCGGAGCACGCAGAGGTTTTTTTTTGGCCCTGAGGTGCGAGCAAGGTGGGACTCCCCGTTCAGGCAGCTGCTGCTCCGGGCGGCTGG
>JAPKID020003963.1:0-11987 GCA_026931265.2 Tropidonophis doriae
GGGCCGACTACTGGTGGGAGGGAGGATGAGAGTATAGCAATTAAGGTTTAGTTTGGATGAATTTTTCCCCTTTTTTTCCTCTTAAATATTGTAACCCTTTTTTTCTTTGTCATTGCTTGGAAGCTTTGTTGAAATAACGTATTGAATGCACGAAATGCATGAAATGATACGTATGTGACTCATGCCACTTTAAGTGGAAGAATAATTAATTTTTGTATGAAGCCTTGGTGCACCCCTGATGTGGATGCCTTCAAAATATTTTCTATTACCATATGTACCCTGTCATTGAGAAAAAATTGTGAAAACCAATAAAACTTTTTGAACATCAAGATACTGCTTATAAGAACTATATGCTTAAAGCTCAAAGCATTGTTAGAGACCCCACACAGCCACTTTATGGTCTATTCTGTTGCTCCCTTCTGGGAGGAGGTTTCAAAATATTTCTAGCAGGGTTACCAGATTCTGTTACAGCTTTGTTCCCTATGCCATATGTCTGGTAAACTCACAAGGTTCATTTTTCTCACTATACATGTATACATCCCAACTAGACTGTTGCTTCTCTGTGTCATATAATATATGTGGGTATATGCATAATTTTGTATTTGTGTATTTATTTATTTATTTTGTCATGTTTATGTAGTGTATATTGGAAGAGGTGATCCTTTGACAGCTGTATACAATGAAATATTATTTTAATGTATGCCAATTAGTGTACATTCAAAGTGACAAAGTTATTCTATTCTAACCTGTAATTCACATGTAATAGCTCTTGCAAATGTTATCTATTACACAAGGAAGAGAAGACTAGAACAGGGGTGGGCAAACTTTGCAACTTTAAGTCTGCAGGACTTCAGCTTCCAGACTTCTCCAGCCAGCTTTGGAGTTTTGCCCACCCCTGGGCTAGAACCTTCTTCTCGATTGAGGAGTCCAGTTTGAGATATTGTGCCTCCAAATAGCAAAAGTACAAACAAACAAACAAAAACCCTCTAAGCAATTAAAGACACAGTTTGGTCTCATGCAGGAGTGTCAAACTCACATCGTCGTGGCGACGTCACATGACGTATTGGGATTTTTTTTCCACTTCACTAAACCGGGCACGTTGTGGCCACTGCATGATGAATCCAGCCTGCAGGCCAGGAGTTTGATAGCCCTAGTCTAATGGTTAAGGCATCGTGGTGCTTTCTGAGCTGTCTTGTTTTCTTGCAGACCTTTCTCTAGCACTGATGATGTTTCATGGTTAGGATAATGAAACGTCTGCAAGAAAACAGACAAGCTCAGAGAACACCAAGGACCCCTCATAAAATTTTATTATCTCTGTTAACCCTTAATGGACTTTTGCTGAAATCAGGGCTGAAAAGATGAGGTTTAAGGATTTTTTTATAGATAAGAATTTGGATATTGGGGAAAAATTCATTGTTATATTTTAATATAAGGTGATAAATTATTAATTTTTTTGCAAGGAAGAGGGGAATCATTTCTTTCTTTATTTCTTTTCTTTTTCTTTACTATCTTAATTTTTCCTTTTTAATTATCTGCACTTTCTATTATTTTCTTTCCTTTGCTTTGCTTTGCACTTGTAATTTTTAGTAAATTTACTATTAAAAAAGTGATCTCCAGGTATTTATTTCCCAGTTTTTTGTTAAGCAATTGTCATTAACCGTTGAATTAATGCACAACCTGTGTTTCTCTTTCTATTAGTGCCTAGGCATATAAGGCTGTGCTATTTCTCAGCATCTCAACCTAGTAATTTTGATGGGTTTGGGGAAGATTATGTAGCAATTCCATGTTTTGAGAAGAGGCCAGGTTCCTGCAAAGCCAGACTCATTGCTCTTCTTGATTTCGAAGGGTTCTTACTCTCCCACCATCCCCATTGGGGCTCCTCATAATGCTCCCTGCTACAGTTGTTATTTGACTTTTAGATTTGTTAGGAGACCACCTATCCTATTTGAATCCAAAAGTAAAAGAGCAAAATCATATTATTTTTCCAGGGGGAAAAATAATACCTATTTAACATATTTTCCACATAACTTTTTTTTGATAATCATTCATGAATTATTCATTTAGGGGTGGATGTGTGTTTGTTTACCCAGCCTGGGTAGTCATTAACTCAGCTACAGCTTTTGCCCTGGAGCGCTCTGCATCAGTGTGGTTTTTAATTGCACGCAGAAGAGCCACCAAGAGGTTTTCCCTTATGCAGGCACCTGCTAGAGATGATTCAGCAACGTCCTTTGCCTCTAGCAGAGGCCAGATACATCTGCCAATACCTGTCATTATCTGAGCCAGACTTGTCAAAAACCCAGCATCCTTTAAGCTCTCCCGGGTGCCAGCAAGGGACCCTTGTCGGTTATCCTGGCTCTTGTAGGGCTGCCCTGCACCTGGTATTTCAATTGCAGCAAAATGTGTTTTGATTGTTTTCCTCCTTTAATGAACCTACCTAAGGGACGTTTAGCTCTTTATCTGGTAGCATGTTATTGAGTTGCTCACATTTATCCTGCTGGTGCAGAGAGACGGAAAAAGAAAGCAAGTGAACCAAGCCCCCTACTCTGCCACCCCCATTTCTTGCATTCTTCTGCTATTATACGGATCCATCTGCTTCAGGTCCTGTGACGGAAATCAGACGAGCACCCCTAGGAATATTTTGCTCTAGTAATTTACACTAATGATTTCTAAACATATTTAGCCAGTTTTATGACGACCTCATTAGAATGTGACTGAGTTCTAAAAAAAAAATGCAAACAGTGCATTGTAATTTAAGGTAGCTGTGAGTTGCCATGAAAAATTATTTAAAGATGATATATGTTAGAGTTGACTTACAGAAACCTCATGCTGTTTTGGCACATGTGTATCTTAAAAGAAAGAGTAATGAGCGGATCTCTGAAGGAAAAGCTATCTGAAGCAGGGGTTGGGTCTATATGATGAATCACTACCCAATCAAATGAAAGAACTCTTAACAATATATAGGAAAGAAACTTCTACACCAAAAGATCAGATTCCACTCTGACTTCCAGAGGAATTACCGTATTTTTTGGAGTATGAGAGGCACCGGAATGTAAGACACACCAAGGTTTTGAAGAGACATTTTTTTTAAAAGTAGGTAGGTAGAGAGAGGGAGAAATACAGCAGGTAGATAGGGAGAGAGAGAAATAGGTAGGTAGGTAGGTAGGTAGGTAGGTAGGTAGGTAGGTAGGTAGGTAGGTAGGTAGATAAAGGGATAGAGAGAAATACAATAGGGAGGGAGAGAGAGAGTAGGTAGGTAGGTAAGTAGGTAGAGGGATAGAGAGAGACATATAGTAGTTAGGGAGGGGGAGAGAGAGAGAGTAGGGAGGGAGGGAGAGGGATAGAGAGACAAATACAGTAGGGAGGGAGGAAGAGAGAGAGAGAGGATAGGTAGGTAGGTAGGTAGATGTTTCCAGGTGTTGGAGAAAGAAAGAAATCACTGACAACCTGTAGCACCTAAAATTTTGTTTCTACTAGCACAGCAGTTGATCAATATAACTCTTATCAATCACTCTAACTAAAGAGCTTTCCAAGAGGGGGGGAAAAGTTTTTGCATTCTGCAAACCTTCCCAAAACAGCCCATTTTTCGGGAAAACAGGCCCATTATTTTTCAAATAAAAGGCATGAATAGCCTTGAGGGGGCTTGCAGAGTGCTCCTAGGGGGTGGAGGGGGGGCAAAAAAGACCAAAAAAGCCTCTTTTTTGTAAAAACAGGATGTTTTTTGTCAAAAAAAATAGCATGCATGACCTTATGGAAGCTTATAGAATGCTGCTGGGGGGGCAAAAAATGGCCCATTTATTTTCTCATTTCTGTCCTCCTCAGCCCCCAGGAGCTCTCTAAAAACCTACATAAGGCTATGCATGGCCATTTTGGTGAAGGGGGCGGGGCTTCAGGAGGTAAAAGCTGTATTCGATGTTTTAAGACCCAGATTTTCAGCCTCTTTTTTTAGGAAAAAAGGTGCATCTTATACTCCGAAAAATATGGTAGTTTGGCCTGATTTATCAGTCTGAGCATCTCAAATCGGAGCTCTACCTGGTGATAGATTGCTCCTCATCTCACTCATCCTTAATTCAGTAGGAGTAGCATCTAAACTTGGCACTGGTTCTTACTCAGTCTAAGAATGGATAAGCAATTTTGTCCTGTTATTTACCCACTTGCTTCTACAGGAATGATTTCAGAAACATTATTCATTGACTGCACAAGCATAAATTAATTTGGCCTACCTGCATATTATTAGTTGAGGGCAAAAAGAAATTAATTCTATGTAGAGCCATCATAATTATCTCATTATATTTACACACACGCACTTACAGACGTGTATGCAGTGAAATATATGCTCAGGTTTTGGTTTTTTTGGGGGGGTAGGGGGTTGTACTGGTTAAGGTATCAGTCTAGAACTGAGGAAATGCAGATTTGAGTTTAAGCCAAGCCATATAAAGTTCTTAGTGAATCATACTTTCTTAGTTCAGGCTACTTGGCAACATCATTGTTGTGAGGAAAAATTGGAAGTGGCAATGCTTTGTAAACTATGTTTACAAAGGGAATGCTATATCAAAGCACTTTTGAAGGAAAAGGCAGGTTATAAATCTAACAAATATGTATAAATTTCATGTCAGTTACAAATCAAATTTCATCTGTGATATAGCATTCCCTTTGGCAAAAAGCAAGCTGTTTTTGGATTCCCATAATACCTGTTAGTAATAGGTTAAATGTTTACATATTTTATTTAATTATTGTTATACTTTTTACAAAGCTAAACACAAAAATATGAAAAAGTAGGATAAAGACAAAAATGTTGAAAAAAAAACCTTAAAGAAGTAACTTCTGCTCTTCTTTACAGCAGTTATAGAAATAATTGAAACAGTTTTTCCTCTTCCCCATATTTAACCCATAAGGTAAAGATTTCCCTTACACATATGTGCTAGTCATTCCTGACTCTAAAGGGCAGTACTCATCTCCGTTTCAAACCGAAGAACCAGCACTGTCTGAAGATGTCTCTGGGGTCATGTGGCTGGCATGACTAAACGCTGAAGGTGCACGGAACAATGTTATTTCATTCAACCCATAGTAATCAGTAAATTGTGAAGTCCCCAGTGTTTTATAAAATAGCTCCAATAGAAACAACTTTCTGAGCAGAAGTTTCCTGGTTACCAAATTAGGTATCACCATCAATGTTATAAGGGACTAGGGGGCTGCTCTTATTTATTATATACTAGTGGCTTGCCCTGTCAGTGTTGGAAGGAGTGTTCTTGATGGTTCCTCAATTAGAGTGTTGTTTACTGTTAGCTTGTTTGTATGCATTGGTAGTTCCTTGATTGGGGTATTGTTAATTGTTGGTCTAGTATTAATCTTGGTGTTAATATCTGCCCATATGGGTTGCTGGTTTGGGTTTTTTTTGGGGGGTGGGCTTTTTATTGTGTCTTTTGAGTGGAATGTAGATGTTGTTTATCTGTGAATGCTGGTTGATGGTCAATTTGTTGCCTGCCCGATCTCCTGGAATTCTCTGGTGTTTTTTAACTTGGCTTCATGTTCAGTTTCCCAGTTGAAACTATGGTTGAGTCTGTCCATGTTGTGTCACTAAGGAGTTTTCATCATGTCTTCTGACTGGTAGCTGGTGTTTACGGATGGGATCTTGTAATCTTCTGCCTGTTTTTCTTACAATCCTTACATTATATGCTATAGATGACTTTTGTTTTTCTTTCTAGAGCTGCTTGGTTTTGGTTTACTTAGTATGTTTTGGAAGCTTTAGCTGCTTTGTGTGCTACAGTAAAAGTCGCTATTGCTCTTACTCTTATCCTTACCTAAGTCGGTTTAGCAACTTCTGACATCTTCATGATCAAGTCTTCCATGGTGAGTATTTCTGCATTCTTCCATGTTTATATACATATACATACCTATTACGTATGTATGTATGTATGTATGTATGTATGTATGTATGTATGTATACTGTTACAACACCCTGGTAAGCCCCAAATATGGGAGGGAGCAGAACTGCTTCCCTTTCTGTCTTTCGGCTCACCACAGGAGACCATCCAGGCAGAAAGCTATTTTTTCATTGCCTTTCTTATATTTGTGATGTGTTTTTGTGCTGATAAATAAACTAAGAAGGGAGACTAGTATAGATCTATTTCAAGCTATTTAGCTCTCATCAGGTAGCCATACCCTTACTGGGATTTGAACCGGGGCTGTATTACATGTTAGTCAGATGTTTTAGCCACTAAGTTCTGCTCCCTACCTTAATTGGGACTTACCAGGGTGTTGTGACACAAATATATACTTATTCCTCTGGCTCAGCTGATCAGGAGAAAAACCTGGTGGCTTAGTGGCTAAAACATCTGCCTAACATGTAATACTGGCTGGTGCCTTTGGCTTCGTGCTTGTACGAGCAAACTGTGATTGAAGCGGCAGTTTTTCTATAAATATAGGTGGGGGTATGTGGAATGTTGGCTTTCTTGCTTTAAACGGATTGGTTGACTGTTTTGTCACATCTTGATTGGTTGATGGATTTGATGTTTGTTGAAGGTGATTGGTGATGGTGTCCTGTGTTGTTCTGGGTCTGGTGTCAGTTTTTGTGACTGGGACTCGGTTTATTGGCTAGGGCTACTTTCCATATGTCTGGTAGGTGGGAGGTATCATCATGTTTATTCGTGTTGTGGGGGTGTTTCTCTATTTCAATAGCTTCCATAATTATTCTCTTGTTAAAGTGTTTAGTTTTGGAGAGTAATTTGGTTCTTTCAAAATCAATTTCATGTCCTGTTGCTTTAAGGTGCTGGAAAAGGGAGGAAGTTTTTTCTTCTTTTCTGACAGCGTTCTTGTGTTCTGCAATGCGTGCATTTATTCTCCTATTAGTATGTCCAATATATGTGGCTGGGCAGATTTTGCACGGTATTTCATAGACACCTTGGTTTTCTAGCTGGATCTTGTCTTTGGGGTTTCTTAAGATGTTGGCTATTTTTTGGTTAGTGACGAAGGCTGTCTTGATATTATGTTTGTGGAGAATTTTGCTGATTTTATCTGTTGTGCCGTTGATGTAAGGAAGGAGGGCGATGCCGTTGTCCTGTTCTGTGTCTCGGTTCTTGGGGGATGTCTCCCTTTGGATTAGGTTGGTAATTGTGTTTCTTTGGAATCCGTTGGAAATTAATACATTTGTGAGAGTGTGTAATTCAGTTTTCAGGTGGTCTTTGTTGGCTAGATGTTTGGTTCTGGAGAGGAGGGTCTTGGCTACAGAGTTGATCTGTGCAGGATGGTGATGGGATCGTGCATTTAGGCAGCGGTTGGTGTATATATATAATCTCGCTTCCCTTAGCATATAGAACATCAATCATTCATGAACCTTTTCTAATTGACTATCCCTAAAGTCTAGGAAGAAAAATGCTGATTTTATCAAAATGCTAATCTTTAAATCTCTGCATCATCATAGGTATTTGTGTCTACCCCACCCCCCTTTTCAACAAATTGTCATGCATGGTAAACTGTCCCTTCCTTCTTTTTACTTTTCCAACAACAATTAGGAATACCTTTATACATTGTAGATAGTTTCTCTGGTGACATATATCAATGGCACATCATTTTATAAACATTCTCTTGAGTTATAAGACAATGTGAATTTCCAGATCAATTTTACCATGCTCTCTTGCTCTTCTTCCATTTTGAATCTTAACAGAGTTTATACATTTTAGCAGTTACCTGTTCATCATTTATGCAAATTTATCATTTATACACAATTACATCTCAAGGTTAAATGTTTACTTTCAAGTAGGCACACTTAGAATTATGCCATGGATGAGTTACCTGAAATTGTTACTGTTGTTCTTAAATTAATTAGCCAATGGTCTTTGTGACCTAATAGATAAATTTTGTCAGGACCATTGGGAATTGCTTCTTTCAGTTCTTACACGCTCTTGTGATAGCATTTAACCCCCTTGTTTTCAAACTTCAGGGTCTTCTCTAGTAACATTGTATTCATATGATATTTTCAAAATAAGAAATAGCTACATTAAACCCAATGAGATTTTTCTAAAAGATTTGGATTATAATGCAAACATTGAACAATGGGATGGGAGTTCCTGCAACAGAAATAATTATCACAGTTCAGATTGTAAGCAGAGTTCTCCCTCAGGCATATATATTTCCTTATATGCTGACTGAAGACAATACAATCATTTCACAATAAAACATTTAAGCAGCTGTTTAATTATGCACAAATGGAACAACAAATAATGATAAATATACCCATTTTCTTTATTCATTTATCATAGTGACCTTTTTTGAAAAACAGTATGTAATCTGCTTCCCAATGGAAATTATGTAGACATGATAGATTGCTGAAAAGAGGATGCTTTATAAAGCTCAACAGTTTAAAATCATCTTTAATCTGGCAGATCAGTAAATAAGGCAATATGTTTTATCAGTCAAATAAAATATCTGCTTATTAAATCTACATCCTGGAAGATGTTGGCTTTATTTCATCATGCATAACAAGAAAGGTATCCTTAAGGTGAATAATTGGCCATTGTTCCCTAGGAAGCTAGGCAGATCTTTTGGAATCGTTTAATAAAGATGTTCCCAGATTAGTTGCCTCACTGAGCCAGATAGCGGGAAATATGTGCACACAGTATCCTTTGTAACACTTGTAAAGGCCTAGTCAGTTTTCTTATAAACTCTTTTCCGCAAGAAGTTGCTGTTTTAGAAAATATAAAATTGGTGTAGAATTGAATCTTGAAGCCTTAATATATTGAATAGGAATCCATTTCAAAAGCCAAACATTTAGTTTGAGGACTACATAATCCCTGAAGGTTCTCGGGTAACGAGGGAATCCAGAATTTACATGTTACTATCCTTAGGCGAAGTGGTGTCATTGTCTTTTTCTACATTGTGCATACACCACATAAAACAACATTTTGAATATTTATTTCTAGAAAGGAAAGAAAGTTGCGTAGATGGTTGTTCCTAACTATAATGACACCAGAATAATGAAGTGTGCATTGTGATATCATTATAGAAGTTCTGTTCATTTGTACTAGACTCATACTTATCTGAAGACTCTCCAGTATACAGCATGGCATAGCTAGATAAGAATCCTTACCTCACACAAAAAGTCACTGAAATATTCTGGCATGTATCTCTCCTATACTTCCCATGGTTTAATTTGATGTTTTGCCCTTGAAGATGACATAGGCCACTGCAGCTAGTCACAATTAGGCCAAAAGAATTGTGACATCACCATTTGAGCTCTTTACTTTTATATTTTCATCGTAGTTATCATTGCCCCCCCCCCCTCTCTCTCTCACACACACACACACGGATATTTTAAAGTCATCCTTTAAAATAAATAAATATACCATACAACATGAGTGAGTTGCTATCTTTCTGCTACCTTCATTCCAAAGTCTAAAATAGTGTCTTGCCTAAGGCTGCTTCATGAACTCCTGATTTCTATTTGTTGATTTTATTCTTAGAAGATATTTTTCTAACCTTCAACTGAAATCTTTTTTCTTGAAACTTAAAGCTATTATTCTTTTACTCTATTTTGAGTCTTTGATGTTCTTTCTACCCATTCAGGAAAGCCATAACATTCTCTATCATTCTTCTTTTCACAAGGCTACATACACCTAATTTCCATGTTTCCCCAGAGCACTCTGCCTACAATCCCCTGACCATTCTTGTTGCCCTTCAATGAATTATTATTTATTTATTTATTTGATTTATAAACCGCCCCCTCTCCCCAAAGGGACTCAGGGTGGAGTACATACAGGAAGTTAAAAAAATATATAAACAACAATTTATAAATATTTAAAACCAAATTAAATAATTATCACCCTGTACTAACATTTTAAAATCTTAAAACTATTTCCCCATTTAAAAACCCAATTAAAACAATTTGGACTTCAGACTGCAGGCTAGGTAAAGTAGATTAGGCCAAGCCGGCCTGATGGAAAAAATAGGTCTTTAACTTTTGGTGGAAGGAGCGGAGGTCCGTAGTAGTTCTGAGTTCGGGGGCTAGGTCGTTCCAGAGGGTTGGGCCCACCACAGAGAAGGCCCTTCCCCTGGGCGTCGCCTGCTGGCATTGCCTCGTGGACGGCACCCGGAGAAGTCCCTCTCTATGGGAGCGAATCGGCCGAAGGGATGTATGGGGTAGGATACGGTCCCGCAAATAGCTAGGTCCCGTGCCATGGAGCGCTTTGAAGATGGTGATCAGCACCATGCGTCATACTTACCTCAGCTCCACAAAGGCAAAAGAGATAAGCTCTGTGAGTAGCTAGGGACCATCCGTCCTTGCCCTCTTCTGCCCGCCCCACATTCCAGCTCTGTGTCTCTTTGCCCACTGGGGAAGAGCCCGTGCCCCCTGTGACTCCAGACTACATCCCACCACAAATTCTTAGGCTTTGTGTTAAAGCTTGTACTGATACAGCTTAGGGTTAAGTATTTACTGAGCATTCTTTAAGAAAGAATTAACAATAACAACAGCAAGTTTTATCACATCAACTAGCAGGTTTATTGTATACAGCAGGGGTGTCAAATTGGTGGCCCATGGGTATTGTGGCCTGCCACCAAAGCTGGCAGCAGATTCGGACAGTGAGGAGGTTGGGGCTATGCACCAGTCCCAGAGTCTGGGGAAGACTCTGAGGAGGGCTCTGTGTCGGAGGCAGAGAGGAGGCCAGGGCCGTATGCCAGTTATCAGCTGCCTTCAGAGTCAGACATCAGTGAGGCAGATGAACAGCTGGAGCCTGTTCCAAGTGTGCCCATGCACAAAGTTGCCAGATGAAGGGAAGAGCTAAAGAACAAGGGTCGACTTGGAAGTAAGGCCACAGGTGGAGAATGAATGGCTCCTCCCAGAGAAAATAAAAGAGAAGGAAAGGGGAGTGGAGTTTGCAGGAGGTAATTAGTTCGCTTCATTGGTTCGTGACTCTCCGAGACTCCTTGCCAAGTTTTGCAGGTATCGGCCTGGCAGCTCTTCAGATAAGGTCTGTGACTGTAAATCCTCCCTTGAAAGACTTTATTAGATGTGAATGAGCAGAATTCACAGTAAATTAATAAAAGGGGTTTTGGTCAGTACCAGGCGTTAACTTCATGCTCTTGGGAAGCCTGGGTCAAAATAGTGGGCCGGATGCGTCATGCATCATACTTACCTCAGCTCCACGAAGGCAAAAATCAAGTCATGAAATGTCATGTGACATCAGCATGACATCAGCAAGTTTTACACCCAGGGTATATAGTAATACCACTGAAGGAACAGGATGCCATTTCTATTGCTTTGATTGTTAACAGACTTCCCTTTTAAATATGACAGAATTCTTGAATGCATTGTGTTTGATATGATAATACTATAAGTTTTGAATGCCCTAATAATTACTCTGTCTTTCTTGTTTTGGTTTATAGGAGGGGGTTGCTCACAATTTACATGGCCAATTTGGTAAGTTATGCTTTTATAATGCGGTATACTTATAAGCATGAAAGCTATGTATAAATATATAGATGGACTCCTCTTTTCATCCCACAAGATATAATCTCCTCATTGGCTTAACTGATACCTAGACCCCAAATCCACATTTCTTTTGGAGCAGAAAAGACAAATAAGGCTTCTGGGCTGAAGAGTATTCTCATGTTGTATTAGTCTTCTTCAACCGATGCCTTCTGATCTAATGCAAATTGGATTTCTGGGAGCAGTAGGCGATTTAATTATCATTAAAGTTGTTGATAATAAATTTTCCTTGGAGAAAATGGGTATATACTGTGACTTGCATTAAAAGTCTATGATAAAAGACAACAGAATTACCAGAAAGCGTAATCTTATGATTTATGATGATTGTATTTTATGATTATGATCATCATTTATCACTTGTTGCTTGTATGTACACTGAGAGCTTTTGCACTGGAGACAAATTCCTTGTGTATCCAATACTTACTCAATAAAAAATTCTATTCCATTCCATTCTATTCTGTGCTGTGCTGTTCTGTTCTATATGCTATTCTATGCTGTTTTATGCTAC
>JAPKID020003964.1:0-11987 GCA_026931265.2 Tropidonophis doriae
TTCCTTGTGCGCCGCCCCGAGTCCCTTGTGGAGATGGGAGCGGGATATAAATATAATAAATGAAAATGAAATGAAAAAAAAATGAAAATTTATGTTCATTGACAGCATTCCGCTTCCCTTCTCCACCTTCTTTACTTATATACAGGCTTTATTTTCCTAGTTGTTCTTGCCTGTCTTTCCCCTCAGGCAAGGCTATTCTGTTGCCTTATCTATAGAATCTAGTCTTTTAACATCCCAATTGATTAAAATTCCCTTTGGGATCAGCCATCTAAAATTCACTTCTCTTTCAATTAATTTAATAGTCAAAAAATTGTATTGCTTCTGTGAATCCCTTCCCCTCCTAGGGATCTGTTTCAGAACCACAATCTCTCTTCTTCTATATTGTAATGGGTCATTTCTCCTTCTCAATATTTCATCTCTTATTGATTTTTTCACAAATCTCACATGGAGCTCCCTAGGGACCTCGTGTCTCTTTGCATAGCTCGAATTGATTCTAAATATTTCATATCTCCCCCCCCCGCCCCATCTCTTGTTTCCTATCTCTAGGGCACCCACTAATAACTCTATAATCTCTTCCAGAAGATCGTCTTTATCTTCATATATGTTCTGAAATCTTAAAAAGTGTGCTACTTTTTCCATTTCTAAAACTATGACTGTATCTTCCATATTTTTATTTGCTTGTATCAGTCTTTGGTTTATTTATTCCCTTTTTTGCTCTGCTTCTTCTGATTTGTCCTCTATTTTCTGTATTCTTTGTTTATTTTTTGTTTGTTTTGAGACATTTCTAACAAGTCCTGTATAGGTTGAAGAAGATCTTGAGGTGGATCCCTTTCTAATCTAATCTTTGTATACCATATATTTTTAGTAGTGACTTTTTTGACATGTTCATTGTTTTATAACTGTTTTGTGGTACACCATTCATGTCATTTCTTGTGAGATGGTTAGCCATATAAATTTGATAAATAAACAAAATCTTTTGGAAAGTTGATACTTATAGTCCTTGAATTACAACCATTTGTTTAGTGACCATTTGAAGTTCAAGAGCACTGACAAAAGAGATTTATGGCCATTTTTCACATTTATGACCATTGGAGCATTTCCATGGTCACATGATCAAAATTAGGCTGCTTGCCAACTGGTTCACATTTATGACATTGACAGTGTCCCAGAGGTTATGTAATTACCTTTTGCGACTTTTGACAAGCAAAGTCAATGGCGAAGCCAGTTTCACTTAACAACCTTGTTAATAACTTAACTGAAGTGATTCATTTAATGACTGCAGCAAGAAATATAAAATGGGGCAAATCTCACTTAACTGTCTCATTTAGCAGTAGAAATTTTGGACTCGTTTGTGGTCGTAGTTTGTGGTCGTAAGTCGATGACTACCTGTACCATCTGTCTTTCGGCTCCATAAAAGTAGAGTTACATAGTCCAAATTTGAATGTATTCCAAATTAAGGTTTTTTTTAATCATGTTAAAATATTTTCTTGACTATAATTCATGGACTAAAACATAATTATATGAGGATTTTTTGCGAGAGGAGGGTAACTTCAATTTAATGTTGACTCCTGGTAATTGCCTAGACATTTTGGGGAGTAAAATTTTGGAAGGGGTTTTCCAAATCCTTCTCTTTTTATGAAAGACTGCCTGTCCTAGTCACCCAGCTGGCTTTGTGTCAAAGGTAGGACTATAATTCCCAGACTACCAGTTCTTACTCTGATCCTTTAATCATTACACCAAACTATTCTGTAAGTCATAGTTTAACCTAAAACAAATAAATCAGTTGAATTAAAGCAGTGAATGACTCCAGTCTTCTAATTAAGTAGTGCTCTTATTTCAGCTTTACGCTGTCAAAACTGGTATTTTTTTAAGTGTTAGTTTCTAGTTCAATTTTATTTTAAAAAAATCTACGAGTAAAATACAGAATAAGCATTAAATTATCAATACAAGAATTCTAACTGTTTTAAAGCTGTAGCTGTGGGGCAATTAAAGTCTTTGTGTCAGATGCACTTTTAGTATATTATTGTTTTGCTTTGACAAGAGTTACATCCATAAATATAGAAAAGACCTTGGATGGGATTTTATCACGTATTTAACAACTACTTTTTCTTATGCTTTTTTCTCTTTCACTTAACTGCCATATTCATTTTATATAAAATGGTTTATGCAATTCAAAATTAACCAAATACCTAAAGGGAAAACGGTGTTCAATACTTAACTCAGAATATTAGCTGGAACAATGTTTAATGTTTCCTTAAATATTTAATAATGAAATACCTCTAATAAAAACATAGATTAATGATAAAACCAAATAATATTTTTTAAACAAGCCAAAGATGATAAAACTGAGCAATAACCCCCCCCCAAAAGGGGGGGATACTATTCAGAAGGGGGTTCAATCACCTTAATAAAGAGCCAGATCTTCAGGACTGTGAAAGAACAATATGGGTCTCAGATGGGACCTGAGAGAAGAAAAATTTAATGATTTGGATGAAAAATAACTGTGGTATACATAACATGAATCTTCTGAAATATTCATCAGTATGAATCTTATTTATTTTATAGGTGAGTGGAATTCGTGACCTGATACCAGGTTCTGTCATTGATGCTACAATGTTCAATCCTTGTGGGTATTCAATGAATGGGATGAAAACAGAAGTGAGTTTGATATTTTTTTCTAAATTCCACTGAGTATTTGCAGAAACAATGTAACTACATTAAAATACTAACTTAGGTTATTTATTTTGCTTCTCTCCAGGGAACTTACTGGACTATTCACATCACTCCAGAACCAGAGTTCTCATATGTTAGTTTTGAAACAAACATAAGTCAGACATCCTACGATGACCTAATTAGGAAGGTCATAGACATTTTTAAGCCAGGAAAATTTGTGACAACTCTCTTTGTTAATCAGGTAATTATCTTTTATTTTGGGAACATGGGACTGATCTTTTTGATATATTTTAAAAAGTTTCCTAAATTACATAATTGAATAATTATGTTTACTTTGGGAGTAGAAATCATAACCAGTCACCATCTATACAGAAGTAAACAAATAACTGAATCTGTAGTAGTTAACGAGAATTACCCTCCTCCAGTTGACTAACATCTTTATCAATTAAGGGAAAGTAGTTGAATTTCAACATAACAGACTTACTTGGCATACGTTTCTATTGCTATAGCCACCTCATTTAATGCAATCGTTATAAATTTATATATGGTAAATGTTATGCAACCACTAGTAATTCTGAGATGTAAATTTGAGGCATAGGCATTCTCAATTATTGTACATATCTTTAAAATAGATGATTTATGGTAATAGAGCTGCTCTGTGGGGTAGTACCTACAGTTGCTTCCACCATAACCAATTTCTCCGAAATCAACATTAGCTACATAATCACTATGCTGGTGTAAAATTTACTATTTTAAAGTTACTTAATGTAATTTTCTGATTTTGAATACTTCTTGTAAAACCATAAGTTGCTGATCTTCTTTATGGAATTGATTTGTGAAAGGGATCATCTCAGTTTTACATATCCAGAAGATTGCTGCATATATATTTAATAAGTAATCAAGTGCATATATCCTTATATTCTACTTGTTTATTAATGTGGTTGATCTGTCTGTCTTGTTCATATTTTCTAACAGATATATTCTGTCGTTTTGGGAAGCCAGGAGACTTGCTCAATTCTTATTGAGTTCTTAATATGTTAATCCCTCAGATACATTATTTTGTATTAATTTTCCTGGTTTCTATAATTCCTGAGTTTAATTGTTAAATCTATGTTAATTTCATTTTTAAATTATCCTTTTCATTTGTCACCATTGTGGAAATAATACGTTTTTTCAAACTGGTTTTATTTGCTACTCTATTTTTTGTTCTACATATTATCAATCTAAACATTATTTGGGGAACATTTCTTAACTTATTCCCACACATTCATTCTCTTGTTCTCTTTCAAATAATTATACCTACCAACTGTGATTTTTGTCACTCAGCTCACAAACTGAGTTTTTATATAGAATTTCTTATACAGAAATTTCTACACATTGTAATATTCCAAAACTGATTTTAAATGTTTGATTAGTTTTCTCCAAGATTTTAATATCTTTCCTTTCTTCTAGAGCTCAAAATGTCGCACCGTGTTTTCTTCAGCCCAGAAGATTGAAGGTTTTAAGCGTCTTGATCGCCAGATTGCCCAGTTTAATGACTACAACTTCGTTTTTACCAGTTTTGCCAAGAATAAGCAGCAAAGTTGATTAGGAGGAATGAAGAAGAAAAAACACAAAAATATACCCAATAGAGGTGGTGGTGGTTGCTTTCTAGTAAATGATACAAGGGGCCATATTTTTCATATCCACCTCGTAGTTGCAGAAAGCCCTAGATGTAATCATAGTATAATTTTCAATTGTATGCATTATTATAACAGAGTTTTAGATATATTGCATGAACACTCTCTTCTGTGTTTAGATATTCTATTTCATTTTTGCTGTGAAACTGAAGCGCATGTAGAAACATTTTACTGTATGAGACTCTACAGCATTTATAAAAACGACTCAAATACATGCAACATAGTTTTTCTCCAAGTATCACCAAAAATTCCCCACAGACAAGGATTTCGCCCTCATTAGAATTTCCCCTAGACTTACTTAACTAAAAGACTTAGTTGCCTAATTTTTTTTTCATTTGTAACAAATTTTAAAACAATTATTGAATGTGTGGTTTCTAATTGGCACATTTTTACAATAACTGAATGACAAATTAAAAGTCACAGTTTAAGATGTTGAAACTGATACTGGTAGAACAAAACTGGTTATTCTTAATGGCATATTTTCACTTTAAATTATCAAACAATTTGTATCGCATTGGATCTGATACAATTCTACAATGAATCGAAGTGGCAATTTGCTGTGGTTAGCACATTACCTTTTCACCTATGGGTGAAAATGTATTTGTTCATTTATCAACACGTTACTTTTGACAGTTGTGTAATTTTTGGCAAACCCATTCTTGCTCCATGTCCTTTGTTTAAAGGCAACCCATAGCAATTGGTGGCAGTCATTGGACATCTGTTTTAAGTATATAAACATTTTGACAATTAAGGACACAGTTGATTACAGGCTTTTCACAAAGTTCAGATGCAGTTTGGCATCTAGGAACTTAATTGGTTAGGAGATTGGTGCGCTTTATGGTAATTTTAACAGAAATTTGGTAGAAAACGGTGAAATGTGATTTCAAATTACTGCACAAAATAGCTGCCGTTTCTTACTGTGAAATATGCTGGCTCAAATATTAACTTTGTATTAATTCAAACACAGGCCCTTCCACTCTGTAATGTCCTGTGACAACAATGCATGTGATGTTTAAGCTAAATTTAGCAATATTGTGAATTCATCTGTGTTTCTTCCTAATTAATATGCAGTTCTTTTTTACATGGTGTAGAAGGCATTGGGTGATTTCAGTGCAGTAAGCAAATATGAGGAGCCTAAATACAGTCATGTAAAACATTTATATGTAGTACATTAGTAACAAAATAGACATGGATATTGCTTCATGGATATTAAACGCAAGTTCCTGAGAGAGCATGTTCAGTCACCTGAAATGCTGTGGTATTTCAGCTGTTGAGACCAGCAAATCTTATAGATGTGTCATTCTAATCCTTGGCTATGTTTTTGATTGAGTGTTTTGTTCCTTTTGTATTTATAAAGGAAACATTTTTAGTGTTTCTATGTTATTAAACTTACTTGCTTGGAAATCAAGCAATTGGAACATTTTTTTCCTACCAAAATCAATAAATGTTGTTTCTGTGTAGCACCTAACAGTTTATGGTGCTTTTGCTTTTTAAGGGCCAATTTTTCAAATGTTTTTATAAAGAGTACTCCAAGTCAATAGCACTCTTTGACTTGAGATCTGTTCAACTACAGATTCCTTGAAGTAATGCTGGAAATGCAAAACTTATACATAAGCCTTGGATAGAAATAAAACAGGTTCAATGGATCTTCATGAATTAATAAGCTGAACAAAATGGGAGGGGGATATGTTTGGTGTTTAAAATTATATCTGGTGTTAGACATGGAACATTAAAATGTACAAAGATATATCTGTACCAGAAATCATAATGCTTCAATAAAAGTTTGCTTTCTAAGCTGTTGCAAATAGTAAAAATGCTACTACCATGACTTAGATAATTCTGCTTTGGGTTTATAACAACAAAGCCTTGATACGAATTAACAGATGTTACCTGTATTTTCTCAATAGACCCTATGTGCTACTGAATGTCAGGGTGATTCAAGAAGATTAAATCTACTGGAAATGATATTCTTGTTAATCAAACTAGAACTCTGTTTCTATTCAATGAAAAAGCATGATTAAGAATGAAAGCTGATATTAAAGATCTTTAAAAGTCTCTCAAATTGTAATACTGTATAATCAATGTTAGAATGTTGTAAAGCTTCATGAGATTTTTACTCCCCTCTTTAATTTTAAAGACTGGTTTATTGTTCAGAGATGAAAATTCCTAAAATCTTCAAAGCTGAATTTACAGATATGCCATATCTTGGAGAGGGTAAGGAACAAAGTCTTATGTGTTCTACTGCTTATTTTTTACTTACGATAACATTTTAACTTGGATTAGTCTACTTTTGACTCTGTAGTTCTTGGCTTTGTGCCCTCTTGTATGAATTTCTGTTTACAAATCTTAGACTATTCTAATCAGAACTCTTGTTGTATGCTCAGTTTTGCAGTTGGCTTCTACAATATTACAATTTCAGAATCCATAAATTTTCATGTTAATTGAATTCCATCTGAAGTCAGTAATTAGGACTTCAAGAGAGGGTTGGTTGTTGTTTTTTAAAAAAGAGCAAAGCAGCACATCAAGTAGGAAGCAAAACTCAATGAGACAGACCAAAGTTGGTGAGGGTATTCCCCAAATAAATTCACCATTGACCCACCACTCCCATCCATCTCAAGGCACATGATCCTACCCATTCATCAGCTGTGAAGCATAGTAGATGGGGAAAGAGGAATGAGATAAGGGTGGCAAAAGAATGAATGACTGTAAGCATGATTTAAAAAAATACAGTATTGCAAAAAGCATTGCTTTATTAAAGATAGTATACATTGGTAGGTCCTTATTGTTAGCTCTTGCTACCAGTTGACAATGGAACCATATATAATTGACAGGGACCTGATTATTTATCCTCTGAACTAAATTTCTTGGATAACTGAGAAAAATGTGTAAATATTACCTATGGCTGCTCTGGTAGTGCTCTGCTGTACTTATTTAAAACAAAATATTCTGATTATTCTTTCTCCCTTATTGCTTTCCCATCTGAGAAAATTCCAGGGATTAAATTTCTGCCTTTTAACTTTGGTTAATCACTGAGCTTGCATAGTCTGTGAAGCAGCTAACTTCATTCCCATAAGTTTGTCCATGGCTTCATTAGCTCCATTTTCTAGTCCAGACAAGATAAAATGTGGTTTGGTAATCTTTAGTTCAATATTTTGTATGAGCTTAATTCAAAATATAGTAATCACCAGGACCAGAATTGCACAAACTAGATTAAAATGTTAATTACAGTAGTCTTGCCTTAAGACTAATGGAAGGTGCCCATTACAGTTGTATATCATGATTGTAAAAAAGGGTCATGTGAGTTTTACTTGTTTGGTGATAATTGTTAAAAGCAAATGTGACAGTTGTAAAACAAACACAGTTAAGTGAATTCATTGTTTATTATAGTGTGATTTTGCTGAGAACAGTCACATGACCAGAGGATGTTATAAGTGGCCATAAATGTGGCCATGTCGCTAAGAGCCTCTTGAAGTGTCATATGATTCTGGGGTGGTGGGGAACTAACCATTGAAACTTTTAAATGATAATTTGAAATGCTTATACAGAATCAAGTTCATCTATTAGGCCCTATATATAAATTTGGATATGAAAAGACAGACCAAACAAAACCATATATGATAAACTGGATGCAAAACTTAATGATTGAATAAAACAAGAAAAATTGTGGAACAAATCAATATTTACAAGCACTGTTTTTAGAGAGAAATGTTTTACAGATAATATTCAATCCTGTCAATAATTGTTAATAGACAATTCCTATATGGTAGAAATACATGCAGGAACTATCATGCAACACTCAAAAGTATTGAAAATTGGGAAAAAAACATACACTGCACAGTTCAGAGAATCTTAAGGAAGAAATTGGAAGTGAAATCAATTTTTTCCTAAATGAAATATAAGTTCAGAACATAAAAACGTTTTTACTACTTTTTCTACTGTTTCCACCATTTTTTCATTACTGGCACATACTTTTTACATGTTCTAATAAATCATTTCAGTTACTGCAGCCTTCCATCCTACCGAGTAAAATGAGGGCTCAGATTGTTGAGGGCAGTATGCTGACTGTAGACCCACTTAGTGTAAAGCACTATAAAATAGCATGTGAATCTTAAGTGGTATTGCTATTGTTCATAATCAGTTTGTGTGATATTGCATGAGCTGAGTATATATGACATAGTATTTCTTCTGCCTCTGCACAATCTGCAATTTGAATCATTTGGTCATTTTTTCAATTCTAGCCTTGGCTGCATTGATTCAAATAGCTTGCTTTTGCAAAGCCAAAATCAAGCTTCCAGTTTCTCTTTTTAATGTCCCAATTGTAAGTCATTGCTAGGTTTTATCTTTATCCACTTTCCGCTTGATCTTTTGTAGAAATAGACCATGCAATGCATTTTCTTGTATTACATTATTTTGATATTTATGGTTTATTTCCTGCACATTCAATAAGCTTCAATTTTTAATTTACATTGGTGCTTGTTTTAGATTTTTACATAATCAGCCAATGCAGGCTTTTTTTTTCTTGGACAGTTTGACCTGAAGTAAACCTCTGCCTCCATTTCTGCAGGACAGGTATAATCCATATATTATAGTGGATATGTAACATGGCTAATACTCATTAGCTATTTCTGTCCGAATTGTCCAGCTCAGCTTGTTTAATTCCAGCAATGACTGTATCACAAGTGTTGCCAGGCTTTGATACTGTTTTTACCATTCTATTTTATTTTATTTTTAAAAATATATTTAAAAAATACTGGTAAATATAAAAAAATGATAAAGCCAATCACTTTAGGTTTAGGTTTTAGATTTTATTCAAATTTATATACCGCCCTATCTCCCTTACGGGACTCAGGGCAGTGAACAGGTAGTAATAGAAACAACAATAAAATATCCAATACAGTAATACAATAAATATATTAAAAATCAATTAAACAAAAAGCCTGCTCTAAAATACCCTCTAAAATCCCTAATAAAAGCCAATTAAAAACTACGCCAGGACGGCCACACGAAATAGATGGGTTTTCAAGGCTCGACGGAAAAGGCGTAGGTCTGTGGTTGTGTGTAGGTCAGTGGGTAGGTCATTCCAGGGCAGGAGCTGCCACAGAGAAGGCTCTCCCCCTAGGGGTTTCCAGCCAACATTGACTGGCTGAAGGCACCCTGAGGAGGCCTTCTCTGGGAGCGAACTGGTCGAAGGGAGGTATTTGGTAGGAGGTGGTCTTGCAAATACCCAGGTCCATTGCCATGGAGTGCTTTAAAGGTTGTTAACTAGCACCTTGAAGCTACACTTTGTTGTAGAAAGTGTCAGCTACACAACTGCAATCGTACCTCTCATCCCTAGTGATGCTAACGGGTAAAGATATTCACCACCCTAATATGTTTACACCAAATATCTTACAACAAATCAAATCACTGATTTATAAAGTGATTTTGCATAAATAAAATGATAGGACCATGATGATGTACTTACGGCACATGTTCCATAGGTGTCATGGAGAGCCCTATGGGCATGCGAGTCGTCGCCCCAGCTAAGCTCCATCACACATGTGCGCACCTCCTGCCAGCCAGCTGATTTTTGGGTCTGCTGTGCATGTGTGGGGAGATGCAAGTGAATTCGCAGGTGGTCCCAAGAGGCTGCAGGGAGACCTACTAGGCCCAAAATGGGTGGGGGGTGGTGTCGCACAGATATTGCACTGGGTGTGGGCACGCTCATGTGCACTGTCACACATTGAAAACAAAGGTTAGCCATCACTGATAGGATGTGGGAACAACAAAAGTATAAATCACAGGACAAAGTGAGAGGGAAGGTGATTTTTTGTGGGTTTTTTTTTAATCCCTCAACCACCATTCTCTAAAAATTAAAATCTGGGAGGCTGCTTTCAATTGATGGATTAAGTGCCACAAAATATTGCTACTCAAAGACCTTCGAAAGTGATGCTCTCCATCTGTCTTTAGCCTAGCCAGGGGTCTGCAAAGTTGGCTCTTTTAAGACTGATGGACTTCAACTCCCAGAATTCCACAGCCATCATAAGCCAATTTTGCAGACCCCTGGATTAGTCCTTCAGCTATTCATTACTACTGTAACAGTCCATCCCCCTTGCCGCTTGGTTGTCTTCCCTCCACCTTTCCCAGCCACATCGTCTTCTCCAGAGAGCTGACTCTTAACACGATATGTCCATAATTAGGATAATTTAAGCCTAATTCATTTCCATTGGGGGGGGGGAAGATGCTAGGCTAAGAGACTCTTCTACCCAATAGTAAAAGAGGAAAAAGCCATGTTGTGGCAGGCAAACTCGATTGCTTCGGGCTACTCCAGGCACTAGGCGCTTACCCCACCACTACCCCGGCGAACTGATCCACTGTTTCCCCAATATAGACTAAATCGGGAACAAGCCCTGGTTAAAAACCAGGCTGCTGAGCTCGAGGTTCGAGCCACGACCCACAACACAAAACATTTCCCCCTCCGCCCGCCTGGGGGCACTTCCGCCGCAGAAGACGCGAGAGGTTTCAGCTGAGATGGCGGCGGCATCACGTGAAGCCGGCGAAGGCCCTGGTAGCATGGAGGCGACGGATGGGACACAGCAAGAGGAAGAGGTCGAGGTGGGTTTGCGGAGGGAAAGAGCCCCGCGGGAAGCGATCGTTGCAAGATGCCTCTGAACGGCAACCGTCGGGGAAGGGACTTTCCCTCCTTCGGGATTGCCCGAGTCTTGATGAAGTCGCGGGGGATTTCGCTGCCCGCGGAATCGCTCCGCAGCCGGTGTACCCTCAGGAGAGACTCTCTGTAGGTCAGGGTTGAAATGAGGGGTCCTTCGTGCTCGCTGAGTTCGATGATTTCCTTGCAGACGTTTCATTACCCGAACTAGGTAACATCATCAATGCTGCGATGTTACCTAGTTTGGGTAATGAAAAGTCTGAAAAGAAGCACAGAGCGCACCAAGGACCCTTCGCTTTTGAATGTGTTATGCCCGTTCGTTAATGGCACACAACACCTGCAAAAGAATGAGAGCGCCCCTCAGCCTTTTTATAGGGTGGCTTGCTTTTAGGGTGGGAAGGAGGAGGATCTTCAGCCTAACGTGAATCCCCACCTCAGTGTAAACTCCAGCTGTATGGAGGCTCTGAGGCTCTTAATACTGCTGCCTATCGTCCTTGTTTTGAGTCGTTTTGGGCAGTTGAAAAACTCCAGCTTTTCCCAATTTGAAGTCCTCCAGATGTTCTAGGCATCGGTTCCCATAAAGCCACAACCAACACTGCTGTCTGGGCCTTGAAAACGCAACATCTGTTTAGACAACAGTGGCTTGATTCATGAGCAATACTCTTTGGAAGCTGAATTCTTTTCTACAGCTTGGGAGGAATCTGGATCAGATGAGATCTAGCCCTTTTCCCTTTGAAAAAATGTGGGGAGGGCATTTTACTTAAGATATACATATCATTTTATTTGTACTTTATTTCATTACATGGGGGAAAACTGAAGGAGAGAATAGTATGTATGCTGACTTGGGCTCCTGGAGGAAAGAGGTTATATAAAGTTATTGATTGTCAACTTGTTTTTGGCTCCTAATAACCGTATAGAAAGGAACACAGTGGCTCACTGGCTAAGGTTGTCAATCAGAAAGGTCGGTGGTTTGAATCCCTAGCACCACA
>JAPKID020003965.1:0-11987 GCA_026931265.2 Tropidonophis doriae
CGATGCGCGCTCTGCCCAGGGGGCTGCTCCCTCCTCCTCCTCTCTGGCCCTGCGGCCCAGTTCCTATCAAGCCACGGACCAGCACCGGTCCGGGGTTTGGGGACCCCTGCCCTAATGTATTTTCAACTTTTTGCAGTATGCCTATGTGAATAAATGTATGAGAAATTGGAAGTGGAATATCATGTACTTTGACACTTGAATTAAAATGAGGTATATTATTGCTTTTTCTTGCCACCTGTAGGTATTTAGACAGCGTGACCAATAAAGACAGCACCTTGCCACCAATTCCTCACCTTCATTCACTACTGAGTGATGACATAGGGCCTTATCCTGAAGTAGATATATTTAGGCTCATCAGAACTTCCTATGAGGTAATTTCATGAACATATTGGTAATTAAACATGAGCAGGAAAAAATACACCCACTGAGCAAATGATTTTTCAGATTCTAGCTTCCTCCTCCCTAATCCTTTGTCCTCCAGGAAGTGTTGGAATGTCATGGCTGTTATCTAATCTGGGTAGAAATTCTGAGACTTTTTCTGTAATTCCAACACATGGAAATGAAGTTGGGAAAGCTGCTCAACACAGAAAGAACAGGAATTGCTTTTGAATTATATATAGATAATCCATAACCTTTAAGAGGTATTTTCTTATTTGAAGATATAAACAAAATGACCATGGGGGAGAGGGGGAAAGCAGAGATAATTGAAATGAGTTCTAGTTCCCTGTTGGTTTTCCCATTGCTTTTTTTGTAGGCGGTTGATAGTGTTGAAAATCACAATTACTTAGCTGTGCCAATGTTGCAGTAGCCATAATTTTGAAAATATATAACTGCTGTAAAAATGCTTAAAATTTCATTTATGTGGGAATAATGCATCCAGATTTTGTCTGCATTCTTTTAAATTGGCAAATCTGAAGTTCTTTAATTTAAAAATTTCTATGCTATGATGCGTTGTTTGGGTTAGTAGAAGATTTCAAATAGACAAAAATAAGAGTTTTAGTAGTATATATACTAAATTCCCTTATCTGGATGAAATTAATGTTGAAATTAATAGCATGCATTCTTAAATATAGGATTGCATTGCTAGTGATTGCAGGTTTTATTTATTTATATCCCTTCATCATTATTTTTATAAATAACTTAGGGCAGTGAACATATCCAACACATCTTCCCGCTGCTATTTTCCCCACAACAACGAAGTTGTGATCTCTGGGATATGCATCTACAATCTAAATGCTTTTAGGATCAAAATGTTTAAAATATATTGAAATTCTGCCTAATTAATTTTATCTTAGACATATGGCCTTAGTATTGCTACTAAAATTCCCTGTCCTTTTCTCTTTATATGATTATTTTTCTGGCATGTCAGAATATATATTTTAATCTGCTATTTAAAAAAAGGAAGATATAATCCCTGATTTTACATTTAGTCACATCTTAGGTACTTTATTTAAGTAATGTCTAAGTGAAATTGTCTTTTAGTGTATTTTGTATCTTACATTTTTCAAGAAGAATGAATGTTTTTTTTTTCTATTAGAAATTTGGCACCATTAGAGCAGATTTGATTGAACAAATGAGATTCAAACAAAGACTGAAGGTCATTCAAACCCTAGAAGATACTACTAAACGAAATGTGGTAAGTTCTTGAGAGTTTTGTTCTTTGAATTTAAATATTAAAGATAAGTACGTGTGTTTAAAGTTTTTCCTTTTTATATTTTTAAGGTACGAACCATAGTAACTGAAACTTCATTTACAATAGATGAGCTGGAAGAACTTTATGCCCTTTTCAAGGTAACCTTCACATGAATGTCTTGTATCTATGTTATTTATAGCAGATACCACACTTCCTTTTTCTTACTAAGTCCGACTTAATCATT
Organism: Tropidonophis doriae; assembly: GCA_026931265.2. Lineage (NCBI taxonomy): Eukaryota > Metazoa > Chordata > Lepidosauria > Squamata > Natricidae > Tropidonophis > Tropidonophis doriae. Next base: position 1,878 of record JAPKID020003965.1, read on the forward strand.
TCTAAAAAAAGTTAAAGGAGCCCAAAATGTGCTACTGAGAAAATGTTTAATTTATAAAGCAGAATGTTTTCATTTCCCCTTAATGTTCAAGAAAATGGTATTTAAATTACACTTTAAAATGAATGAAATGTTTATCAGAACAACAAATCTAACTGTTTATTGCTATGTAGACAATATTTTTGTGAACATAATCAACAAAACAAAGGGACCCCAATTAATTGTTTTCACCCTGAAAAATTATCATAGCTGCACACTTGATGTAAAAACAGATTTGAAATTGTAGATTAAATTGTACCCAGAATACTCACTGGACTTGGAGATTCCGCTTTCTTTTAAACCCAGTACTGTAGTAAATCTCAAACAATAATATATCTGAGCAGATGGCAATTTTCTCTGTTTAAAAAGGCAGATATAAATATAATCTATAATCAGAAACACATATTTTGTTTGTTTATATGTACAAACTACCATTCATCTAGGCTGGTGGCTAACCTTTTTGTTGTTGTGTGCTGAAAGTGGGGGCATGCACACCCATAATGCAATGCACCCCACGCACTGCCCCTGCTCCCTCTGCCCCTGCACTTGTGTGTGCAACCCCCTGCCCCCGTGCATGCATATGCGTCTCCCCTCATGAGCCCCTCCCCCCCACATGTGTGCAGAGACTCCAAAACCAGCTGCCCAGTGGGAGGCACGCATGCTTGTGCGATGGAGCTGAGCTGGTGTGATCGCTTGCGTGCCTGGAGAGAGGGCTGTGTGTGCCATCTTTTCATAGGTTCTCCGTCACGGCTCTAGGCTTTCTAAGCAACATCTTTGTAAACCACCTGGAGTCTCTGAGATTGAGTTGAGTTGCCATATAAATTTTCTTAAATAAATAAATAAAATAAAATAAGGATACAATGGACTTTCCTTCAGGATGTATTGTTAATAACAAATCTGGGAGATCAACTAGGCTAAGAGATATTAACAGGTGATCCAGTTAGTTCCATGCTCAGATGGGGATTTGATCTTTTCATTCAAGACCAACATTGTAATGCTGGGTAAATTAGGTTTCTAGATTACTCCTTGTCTCAGGTGTATGAAGTGACACCAGTCAGTGAATAGGAGGACAACAGTTTTGGAAGCTATTAACAGAAAGGCCTGAGATGGTAGAAATATATAGATAGAAACATTTCTGGATGGAGTTTGTCCTATTTCTGTGTCTATATTTACTTCCAAGAACTGTAACACTGAATGAATTAATATTGTAGCTAGAACTTGCTTCTAACAATACTAATACCAGGCAATATGAAAAATATTTTTATGTTAAGATGTTTTTAAGCTGCATAAACTGTGATGGGAAAAGGTGTTGCTGAAATATCTATAGAGATTATAATAATTTTGCATGCCTTATTTTTCTATCAGGCAGAACATCTCACTAGCTGCTACTGGGGAGGCACCAGCAATGCTACTGACCGTCATGATCCAAGTCTGCCTTATTTGGAACAGTACCGCATAGACTTTGAGCAGTTCAAAGGGATGTTTACTCTTCTCTTTCCTTGGGCATGTGGAACTCATTCTGATGTTCTAGCTGCACGTTTGTTCAGATTGCTGGATGAAAACGGCGATTCCTTAATTAACTTCCGAGAATTTGTCTCTGGACTTAGTAAGAACAAAACTGCTTATCTAATGGCATTTGGCTTTTTTTAATCACCATTAACTATAAAATTATTGTCTGGCATGCAATCATTCATGAGACATTATAAAGGGTTATGTGTCTGTCTGTGGTGGGTTTTTTTGTCATTGTTTATATTCTTAATATTCTTCAAATCCTTCAAATCCTCCTATTTGTAATCTATTAGTAGAAATACGTGCCCCTTTCTGAGATTAGATGCTATATAGTATGTGAGTCAATAACTATTGTTTTGGCTTTGAGTGCACAATTCATTTAAAGGCATCACTGAATATATGTGTACAGACAGTCTTGAAATTTATTCTTTATGAACACTGAATTCAATTAAAGAACAGAAAATATTGACATGGACCTCAAATCCCAGAATTAATCTATATTTGAATTGGTATATAGAGCAATGTTTCTTTAATTAAATTAATTAAAGGTCATGTAATCAGCTGAACTTGCTTACTGTACTGTATATGCTGCCCAGTTAGCAATAGCAATATCACTTAGACTTATATACCACTTGTGTGGTTTTTATCCCTTTCTAAGCAGTTTTACAGAGTCATTATATTGCCCCCAACAATCTGGGTCCTCGTTTTACCCATTTCTGAAGGATGGAAGGCTTGAGCCAGTGAGATTTGAACTGCCAAACTGCAAGTAGCAGTCAGCTGAAGCAGCCTGCAGTACTGCATCTAATCACTGTGCAACCTCAGCTCTTGATCCAATATATCTTATTTTCCATAAGATCAAAGGTTTACAGATAGGCCTTTGTTACTGTGAGATAAAATAATGTTATTAGTTAGCTAGATGAATAAGATACTGCATCTTTCTTCATAATACAATTGTAGATTTTGACACTAAGCAAAATCCATCTCCTGGCATTAAAATCCCGCCAGGCAAGGAGAGCAACCTTGTTTGGATTTTGCTGGTCACTCTATTCTACCCAAAATACCTCCATCCAAAACTTACAGAAAGGGAGATGACTGCTGGTTAGTGTACAAAAGGGTAGATAAAGTAATATTGCTTGAAGCTGTACTTTGAAGTCTAGATTTTGGTTGGGAATGGTAGTGTGTGTAAGGCCACATCATTTGAATGAGTAAAGCTGTGATTTGCTGGGCTTTAAAGATTTTTAAAACCTGTACTAGGAATTATGCACAGGGGTATTAAGTTAACAGGTCAACTATCTGAAAGCAAGTGTCAATGATATTTATTGTTTCAGAAGAGTATATGTTATGTTAAATTGATGACAGTTGATGAATATATTTAGGATTACTACAATGACTCAATTACTTCTAGGTGCAGCATGTCATGGAGATCTTACTGAGAAACTGAAACTACTTTATAAAATGCATGTTTTGCCAGGTATGTAAGCATGGGGTAATTCCAGATAGCTTAACATGACACCTGTGATGTGAAATCCTATGCCATTTTAGATGATGGTAAGAGGAACTGCAGGGGTTGCCATTGCTAAACGATGCAGTAGCATGAGATCATGCTTTTTGAGCGCATCATTTGGTGATGAAAATTCTGGTTCCAGTTGCCATGGAGGACTATCTGCAGGAGTGGGATTCAGCCAGTTCGGACAGTTCGGGTGAACCAGTGTCTCCAACGATCAGCTGAGAGCGAACCGGTTCACTCAATGATCAGCTGGGCCCTCCCACCTGCGCTTTACTTACCTATATCCTCTCAGCTGATTTGTGCCTCAGCTGTGTTACTCCCCAGAAGCAACATGGAAGGTTCGTTTTGTTAAAACTGCACATGCGCACAGAGCATGTGTCAGCCACGGGCATGCATGAAGCACACAATCACCGAACCAGTTGTTAAACTGGCAGGATCCCACCACTGACTACCTGTGTAGTATTCTAGCTATAAATGATAGATATGGGGATGCATGTGTAAAATATGAAATTCGTTGATGATTTCTCCTACCTGTTTGTACAGATCCATCTTCTGATCCTGAAGAGCCAGATTCAGCATTTGAAGCAACTCAGTACTTCTTTGAAGACATTACACCAGAGTGTACACAGGGTAGAAAGATGTGTTAGTTTTCTTGTTCCTGACTAAACATATTGATAATTTTGTAAAGTCTCCCTTATCTTCAAAAGAAAAAACAACTAGCTTGTCTACGGAGAGGAAAACAATAATTTTAACAAGATGTCTTTTAAATGTTGCATTATCAGATTCTTACAATGACAGATTCAGGAATCAAATTCGTGAATTTCACATACAAACAGTTGCCTTACCAACAAAATTTATAATGTTTGTTTCTTAATCTGTAGCTCATGATAGATCTAAAGGTTGGTACCACAAATTAGATCAATATATTTGTATTTATTTATTTGAATCCTGCCTTGTTACTTTTTATAATAACTCAAGGCAGCAAACATGTGCAGCACACCTTCCTCCCCCTATTTTCTGTACAACAACCCTATGAAATGGGCTGGGCTGAGAGAGAGTGGCTCAAGGTCACCCAGCTGGCTTTCATGGCTAAAGCAGAATTTGAACTCACAGTCTCCTGCTTTCTAACCTAGTGACTTAACCACTAGACAAAGCTGGCTCTTATGTTGAGAGTTTTTGTTGAGAAGATAATGGTAGATTAAAATAATGTCCATATCAAGATCAATTTTTCATGTAGTCACTTTGATTGAAGTTTAAATATCGAGCATGTTTAATATATTGTATATGAACATAGATAAATATGAATATAATCGTACAAAAACAAACACTTCCTTTTTAATGTATTTTCCCAAATTGCTGAAAATACAGTTTACAAAGAACTAGTTATTAATTAATTAAGGTACAGGAAGAACGTAAAACTGGAAATATTAATTATTGCTATTCAATAGTAGTGGGTATTAAGTGCAGTTCTATCTTCTGCAATTGAAGTTCTGCAATTGAAGTTTGTTGGTTACAAACTAGTGATTGTGGCAGTGATGAATAGAGAAAGGTTGTTTCATTTTAGTATGTAATTCTGGTACAGAGTTGTAGCTGATTCTTTTTCCCACAGATTTTAGTTTTCTCAGTTTTTTTTTTTTACTAGAATTCTTCCATGAAACAGGGAAATTGTCCCTTGAAAACACAAGTATTTAGTCCTGGAAAACCTGCCAGATACAAGCTTTCCTAGTTTGCAGCACTTGGCAATCATCAACCTTGTTTGATCTTGAGAAAGCAAACCAGGCTCAGGCCTGATTACTGTTTGGACCACCAAAAATCCCCAGACATTAGACTATTTTGGGAAATTGAAAAGCACTGAAAAGAATGCAATCATCAATGCTGTAAACAACAATAGCAAAGGAACTCTAGAAAGTCAAGTTCACGTAGTCATCAGGAATTGAGTTGTACTTAAGAGAATCCTGACTGTAAATTAGGCTACTGTACCATCACATTTTGAAAAAAGAGTGCTTATATATTCATTCTTTTATTAGTTGTTGCTGTAGATGGAAGGAACAAACATGGAGCTGAAGAGGGATTTGTTAATGTGAGTTTGAAAACAGAAAAAGGTATGCTGTTCATTATCTTTACCAACATCATGGCTATTAGAGGAATTGTATTTTCCCCATAATCAGATAAACATTACTGTGTTTTGGATAATTGATTGTAATAGGAAAGAAGAATTCTCAAGAAAATAAAAATTGCCTTAAAATCTGGAATCAAGAGAATAAACCCAAAGCCAAAAATGCAAAGGATTTACCTAAACTAAATCAGGTAGGTATTCTTTTGAAAAATGTAAAATTAACATACGCATAACTCTAAAAGTATATGATCAGTAAAGCATATACATAGTTTAACCTTGGGATGGGATTAAAGCTTGAAAGAATATCCAAATTAAAAGGGGGAAGTAGGATAATGGGCTTCCTTGACATTCTTCTCATGCTTTGTATTAGAGGTGAGCAGCCTCTAATTGACGGAGTTTCACTTTTTCATGTTGCCCTGCCTGGAACCTTCATATGAGTGGATGGGACTTAAGATTTAGGACATTTTGGGGCTACATATTTCACTTTTAATTAGTTAAACAAATTGCCAAAACACTTGCTTTCAGAGGCATTTAATGGGAGGGATGCAACAAAGCAAACTCTGGAAAGATAAAATATTCTATCACTAGGAAAAGTGGACTTATTTTTCCTTTTTCTTCTACATCTTATATATGTTTATTAAAGATGAAAGGTTGGGAACTTGGAAGTGTTGTATACCTACCATGTGCCCAAGAATAGTATGCTTGAATTGGATTGCATGCTAAATAGTTAAAAATCTTTTTTAAACAACTTTGCAAGATTTGCACTTGTTATTGTTAATCATTATCTAGAAGCAAGAACTCCTCAAAAGCTTATATGTGTGCAGGTATAAAGAAATAATCTCTTACAAAGTAAGTTTTCACTATGGAGGTATTTCTCTTGAGCCCCAGCAAATAATCTGGGAATTCTTGACAGTGTCATTATTGAAACTAGACAGGTGTTGTTGAGTGTCTCTTGGAAGAAAAACAGCTGGGAGCCCCATTTAACAGTTGGATTTGAATAGGATAAACAGCTGCTTACCAAAAAACCATTATATTTATCTTTTACATCTAGGAGCAATTTATTGAACTTTGTAAGACCATGTATAACATGTTCAGTGAAGACCCCAATGAGCAGGATCTTTATCATGCAACTGCAGCTGTGACAAGTTTGCTTCTAGAGATTGGTGAAGTTGGTAAACTGTTTAGCATCCAGTCTATTAAAGAGGCTGAGAATACCAGCAAAACCATTCAGAATGTGCTGATTCAGAAGAAAGGGAGCCAGCAGTACCGTATTGACCGACACGATCCTTTTCAAAATGGTTTTCTTGATGAAGAGGAGAATATTTGTGGTGACAGTTCACAGATGGAGGATGTTAAGCTGGAAGATTCTTCTCCAAGGGATAATGGAGCTGGTTCTTCCATGTTGATTTCTGATGATGATACTAAAGATGACAGCTCCATGTCTTCATATTCTGTCCTGAGTGCAGGTTCTCATGAGGAGGAAAAGCTGCACTGTGAAGACATCAGTGAAGACACTGTTTTGGTACGAAGCAGCAACCCAACTTCTCTGCCAAGAAGCAGTAGTATTGACAGAGACTGGGCTATCACCTTTGAGCAGTTTTTGGCTTCACTGTTGACTGAACCAGCACTTGTGCGGTACTTTGATAAACCAGTGTGTATGATGGCAAGGATTACTAATGCTAAGAATGTGCGGATGATGGGAAAACCCATAATATCAGCAAGTGATTATGAAATCTCTGCTATGTCGGGCTAAATGGACTGGATAAGTAGGGTTTTTAAAAATTATTTTAGGTTTTTGAAGTATTTATTATAGCCACCACAGGTCCTGGTGTTCACAAAATTTGTTAGTTGTTGTTTATGTAAATACGTTGGGATGTACAGTACATCTATTTTATTTTGAATTATTATTATTTTTCTCTTATGGGAAATATCATTAAAATGCTTGTCTGAATCAGTCGAAGGGAAGTCATTGTCATTGGTATACGTATTGTTAGTCTTGCTATCCCTGGATAAATAGTGAAAATTTGTTCAGTTCTAATTTAATAAACATTATGTATGTATGTTTTTCAGACTGATCTGAAATCTATAAACAAGGAAGGAACCTGAATAACTTAGAATAATGCAAGCACAGAGGATGCTGCAGTGTGTCTGCAGAGTTCCTTTATAACATTTAACTTTGTAGAATAGCACTGTTTTAGTATAGCTTTTATGCATACAGAGTTGCTTCCCTCCAAATTAAATTAAGGGGAAAAGGGACAGGATCTCTATGTCTGCACTGCAGCTGTTGTGCTTGTACAAAAATAGGTTAAGAAAGAAATAGAAAGGGATGCTGTCAACTTGTTTAGGATTGAAAAGTAAACTGTGCAGCTTACCTGGTATATAATTTTTTTAAGAAGGCTTGTTATTTTTTAATACTTTTTAAAACATTCTTCAGGGATACTGCCAGGAACTTTTCTTGATACCTGTCAACATCCTGACCTAAACAATTAATGGTACCCCTTTTTAAAAAATAATTAGACTTTTTAAAAATTCTGTAGATAATTCTGTCTTATTGATACTTTAATCCTAAACATCATAAACTTAGTGTACTGTAGATGACAAATTCATAACCGAATTGCATAATCCTTCATTACAACAGTTATTAGCAAGAATGTAACCTGTAAAATAGCTGCAAGAAAATGTAATCAAATGTTTGAAAATCTTAATGAATGAAATTGTCACTTTATTTATAATTAACAGAATGTGTTGAATGACAAATGGAGCACCGGCACTTTGAATTCTTACTTATTTTTCAGAACCATTAGTTGGACACAGCCCAATAGTAGAGAACATGCAGTACAAGAAACACATACCCAAGTAATGACTGAATGCCAATAGAGATGTGTTCTGCTCTTTGCAACCTGTCTATTCAAGGAAGAAAAGAAATAATGCTTTAAGTAAACCTACCCAAATACTCTCAATATGGGCCCAATTCCCATGTTAGGACAGGATGTCTTTTTACACATTCATAGGTGACTGAATATAAGTAATTTTTATTTACTTTGACTTTGTTCGTCGTCTTAAAAAAAACAACCTCATTTTTTTCTCTTTATGTATTGTATATTATTGTAATTATTCTTTTTAAAATTAAAACCTTGATTTGATTCTTATTTAGAGTACTTAACTGTCTGCAGTGATTTTTTTTCAGACGGGAAAGCTAAATGTTAGATTGCAATTCTGCTAATTGATTTTCCAACAGAATTTTAAGTTAGAAATTAAAATTTGGCACAAGTCAGTGACAGTCTCCACAGCAGATAATTTGAGGAAAAATGGAGGGGGGAAGCCCGAGGTACATCCTGAATGATACTACACATATGCTAAGTTTCCATATCTCTTTGTAAGATACACTACACAAAGGTGCAATTATCTTCCAAGAATATTGCATTGAGAATTTTAAAAATGCAGTTTCTAATACATACATAGTTTAGGTGCTTTTTAGTGAGGATTTAGCTTTAAGCAGAAAGGATAGAATAAGAAAAGACCAACAGAAAAAAATATTTTAGTAGCTTATTGAATTACAGGTTATTTGTTAACTCATTTCAACTACTGAGCTGAAATAGTTTTAAGGGATGATAGGCAAAATTGTATGTTTATAGATACTCACTATTGCATAATATTAAATAGCCTGGGATTAGTAAACTTAGTGTTTGAATCAAAATTGTGGAAAAGGAAGTTACTCCAAGTGTAATTGAGTCCAACCCAGGGGTGAAATGCTACCAGTTCGGGCCGGTTCGCCCAAACCGGTAGTAAAAAATGCTAAAAAAGGTTTTAAAAAAAAGTTCCAATGATCTGCTGTGTGACAATCAGCTGTGCTGTGCAATTTATATTCGCTAGAAAGCAGGAAATACTGCTTTCTAGCTAATCTAAATCATGCGCACAGCTGTTACCCCTCCCCCCCGCTGTTCTACTTACCTTTGCAGACCCAGAAAAGGCTTCTTAGTGTCTATGGTGCATGGGCACGCAAAGCAAACCGGTAGCAGACTTCCGAGCATTTCACCCCTGGTCCAACCCCCTGCGGTATGCAGGAAAATCAAGTAAATTATCATTAAAATAAAGCTGTCCAGTTTTTCCTTAAACAACTGTTCCATTTTTATATACATCTTACCATCAAGAAATCTTTCCTTATGTATTTATAAATTACACAATTTTGTCTGTTATTTCAGGTCCTAGTTTCTATGGCAATAGCAAATTCCTTGGTTATTTTTCTTATGGTACTCTTTAATACTGTACACCTGAACACAGATATCACGTCTCATGAGTCAGCTCTGGAGTTTTCTCCAGAACAAATAACTGAAGTTCCTTCAGAACAGATCATGAAAATGTGGTATCATATTCACATACAATACTCAAGCTGTTATTCTACACTATACTGTTCATCAGGATAAAATAGAGAAAAATAAGAACTTCATCTGTTTTACTCTAGTGCTAAAGTAGCCCAGAATGACATCAAAACTAGTAGCTGTTTCATCCTGCTAGCTCATGCTCAGTTTTTTTTATCAGTGAATATAAGTCTTTTTCCAATTTAGTGCTTCTGTGTCATTTTTCTCTGTGTATGTACACCTTGCTTTTTTCCTCTAAATGTAATAACTTATATTTTTTTCCTATTGAACAGCATGATATTCCATTCAACTCAATCTATACAGATTAGATTGCAATCTGATTCTGTTATACTGTGTGTTAACCAGTTTTGTTTATTTGTTCTAATGCATAGGAAATGACATAGGTAGGTCTATCCCAAGAAAGAAAGTATACATATTATAATTATTTGGCAGATATTATTGTGATCCAGTTTCGGTTTTGGTCTGATAAACAAATATTAATTCAATGCTGTGTTAATGTGCTACATTAACCATGCAGGCCAAACAACCACATTTTGCTTTAGATGTTGTATGAACCCAGGTGG